>JASDQU010240992.1:106994-131441 GCA_032191745.1 Picea mariana
AGAAAATCAAGAACCAGGAGTTGAGTCTTGATCTAAAATTAGCAGTTTTCCCTAAAATCTAGGGATGAGGTGCCCTTCTTCTCTATGTGGCCAAATTAGGTGAAATAAAGTGTAAATGAATGTATTAACCAAGATCTAGGAGTCTAATCTAGGTATAAACTAATGTAAGTTAGGGTTATGCTCCAACACCCCCCCTTAAGCCTAATTGTAATGACAAAAAAATTTGAGTCCTGACAACTTGGCCATTTTAGGTACTCAATACATAAAAGAACTCCTCATGAAAAGAGGAAAGAGGGAAAACCTCATGGGAATCGCGCCCCCCCCCCACAAAAAAAAATGTTGAGTGGCCAAAAGTGACCTACTCAGTTGTCTCCACCACTCCAAGCATAACTCTCAGTAATAAAAATTTCTTTTCAGTGAAGGACTTGTTGAATATGTCTGCAACCTCAGAGTGTGACTTTGGATCTGAACCAAGTTACATATATAAATTTATGGGAAGAAAAGTTTCTGTGGCAGCCAGGGCTTGAGGAGCCCCAAAAAACTGTGATCTAGTCCTTCTTATATCTGCAGGATCACCGACTAGTTCACCCGCATCTTGTAGGGTTTTCTCTGCCCAAGTTGGCAACTGAGTTGGAGCAACCATGACCTTCTCCTCATCCTATGTATCAGACCTAAAAGGATTCTCTTATGGCTGTTCTGAAGTGCTCGAAGAAGTTTCTGACTCCTCCTCATCAATGACAACAAGTGGTTCCTCGGCAGGGTCTTTTGAAAAATCATGCAATGATTCTTCTTCAAACTTCACACTTAGAGCTAGAATGAACTTTTCAGTGTGAGAGTCCAAAAATATATATCCTTTGACACCTTCAAGATATCCAAAAAATATGCATTCAATAGTTTGAGGCTCCAAAGCCTTCCTCTTATCTGTCAAAATGTGAGCCCATGCTCGTGAACCAAAAATACGAAAGTGAGACACTTTCAGTTTTTTACCGATCCAACATTCAAAAGGAGTGGTGCCTTTGAATGATTTGTGAGGAACTTAGTTCTAAATGTATGATGCACAATTAATAGCTTCAGCCCATATCTCAGGAGCTAATGATTTCGACTGTAGCATACAATTTGCCATCTCTTTTAAGGACCGATTTTTCCTCTCCGCAACACCGTTCTGCTGTGGTGTATATGGCACTGTGTGTTGTAGTTGTATACCTGCATCAATACAAAGTTGCTGCACATATTTTTTGACATAATCCCCCCCATTATTAGTACAGAGTATCTTAATCTTATACCCAGACTCATTCTCATCAAGTGCTTTAAATTCTATAAGGCATTCAAATACTTTCGATTTTAATTTCAAAAAAAATACCAAAGTAAAGCGAGAGAAATCATCTATGAAGGTGAGTACATATCAAGCCTTACTGATTGAAGGCTGCGGGAATGGGCCCGTAATTTCACTGTGAATCATCCCAAGAGGTAAATAATCTCTCTGTGCCTTCCCTTTGTCAAAATTTTTCTCTAGATGCTTGCCAAGAATGCATCCTTGACATACACCACTTGTGAATTTAATAGCTGGCAATCCTTCTACCATGTTTTCCTTGCTGAGTTGATGCAAGTACTTATAGTTTAGATGGCCAAATATTTCATGCCATAACCTGCTGATATCATTATATTGTGACATAAATACAATGCTAATAGATTTAGAAACAAAGTGGGAGAAGAAATACAAACGAGAACTGTGATGTGCAATTCCATGTGCAAGCTGTGAGCCTGTGGAAATGTCGGTAATCACTGCAGAGTCCGGAGTGATCTCCACCTTCCTTCCAGAGCCAGAATGAGTGATCTGATATATCAAGAGAAGATTTTCGGATAGAGAGGGTACATGAAGCACATTTGTGAAGCAACCCCCTTCAATATCAACAATTCCTTCTTCACACACCTTTGTGGGTGTGGCATATCCCAAGTAAATTGGGGATCTGGTGCTTTCTTCGATGGAGGAAAATTCATCTTTTGATGCAGCCATATGGTTTGATGCACCTGAATCAAGAATCCAAGCTGATGGAGTGGATGTAACAACCATTAAATCATGACCATCTCGTGCTCTCCCTCCCGTTCTATTATCATCTTTCTTCTTTGCATTTTCGGGCACCGTGAGATTGTGCTGCTGCAATTGCTTAGCCATCTCATCGATAGTCTTCCTCATGAAATTTTCTTCGGGATGAAAACCTTTGGAACAGTAGATGAAAATTTTTCTTTCCTTCTTCTTCTTCTTACCCTTATGCTCAGAAGAGTTCTTTGAAGATTGTGCGAATCTCTCCTTCTTCAATTCAGGAAATTTACCCGTTCCTTTGTCCTTGTCTTTTCCACTGCTCTTTAGAGAACAGGGATGATTTCAGGGGCTAAATTTCGCTCATGGGCTAATTTTCCATGGTTTTTCCAAAAACAAGATTCGCTATTTTAAAAATGATTCGCCCAAATTCTACAGGATAAAATTATTTTACCTTAAAAATCGCCAAAATTTTATAAAAACTATATAAAATACTTAGAAATTTGAATATTTTTACAGAAATATCGCCAAACATTTATAGTTGACATATGAAGGATTTGTAAGATTCGCCAAGGTTTCTACATTTTAAAATAAATTTTCATCCTTAAAATCATCCATGTTGGAGAATCAGTTGCCACAAGTGCTTGGTTCTTGGAACACTTGATGGCACCCATTTGGACTAACTTAGCTTGCTCTTGAGTCAATTCTGCAATGAAATCATTCAATGGAGGCATTTTCCATTTTTCCTGAGTCAATTTAGATGCTTGAAAAGATGACACAAATACAGAATATTTAGGGCCTAATTTTGAGAGAATTGAAAGGATGAGCTGTGCTTCCTCTTTAGTGAATCCACATGCATTAAGTTCAATGAGGAGGGATTTGAACTTGGTGAATAATTCTTGCAGGTTTCTGAAATGAATTGGACTTAGGGATATGAGTTCATTCTCTAGTTGATGCAGTCTCATTGCATCCTTCTTGCCGAATAGTCCTTCCAATGTGGTCCAGACCACATCGGGAGTAGTGGCTCTACTGAAATGAAAGAGGAGATCTCTGGAAATTGATAGGCATATCAGCCCAATTGATTCATCTAATTTATTGAAATACTTTATCTTCTCCGCTGTAGCAGTCAGTTCTTTCTCCATTCCCATTGTTACTCGGTAAATCCCTTTGCTTCGGAGGAGCAGAGAGATATCTGTCTTCCATTCGAAGTAATTGAAAGGATTTAGAATGAGTTTTGTGGGTTGAGAGAGATGATACATTGTTTCTTTCTGCACCTCCTAATGATCTATACTTGCAAATAAAACCGTGTACAATCCACTAGATTCAATCTAACTCTGATACCATGTAGAATTCCTGCAGAAACCCCGATAGATCTAGAATTCTAGTTAAATTGAACACAAACAATTTGCTGATATTAAAGAGATGAGAGAGAGTTTTTGCTCCATAAATTAGAGAATTATATTAATCAAAACTGAATATACATGAGCAACCATCCTTAAAAAGAAGAGAGGAGGTGAATATATAGAATTTCCAACATAGAAATTCTAGTAAAAAAAAGCTAGAAATAGCTAAAATAGGTGTCATAAGCTAAGGGAGACCACATAGTTTGACCTATACCACTAAAGATAAATGTCACACACTCATTAATTTCCACAAGAGTCAAGTGATGCGCATTATCTCGCTTAAGCTCACTTAACTGACAAGAGAAGTAGTTCCAAGTCACTTAACTGACCCGAAATAGTAGTTACTAATAATAGTAATAGAAAAAATCATTAATTAAGGAATAAATCTCTCACTCAATGAGGAGGTGTGCATTCCCCAATAATAGATGAGTTTTTTCATGGGGGAGTTGGAATAAATCAATAAAATCAAGAATAAATCGAGAAAATCAAGAACTGGGAGTTGAGTCTTGATCTAAAATTAGCAGTTTTCCCTAAAATCTAGGGATGAGGCGCCCTTCTTCTCTATGTGGCCAAATTAGGTGAAATAAGTGTAAATGAATGTATTAACCAAGATCTAGGAGTCTAAGCTAGGTATAAACTAATGTAAGTTAGAGTTATGCTCCAACAAAGGTTACCAAAAAAGGTACTGCTATAGTCTAGTTGCATTGGCATATTCAACCTTCCGAAAGGGAAGGAGGTCTCACCTGAATCGCTAACAATACTTGTGTGATAAAGCGAATTAGAGAGGACATACTATCAAGCATAACACATTACAATACAATTCCATACTTACAGGTAAATAAATTGTAACATTGAAAGCCTTAGACCAATAAAAGCATTAAATAGTCCATGTTTCACAACATTAAAGTAAATACATACATTACTGAAGTTGTTTAAAAAATAACACAAATAGAAATTACGTAGAACATAAAATATTACATAGAAAAGAAACCATGCATTCATCCACATATTGACAAATTTTTAGGTGCCCAAATAATTCAAAATATATTATCTTATCACAAATGATCATACATGGAATACAATCCTTTCTATCAATACTTATACAAATGAATCGGTAATGAGGTACCTGATCTTGACTTTGAAGCTCTGTGTAGTTGTAGTTTTTCTCAATAATGTTCAATAACATCAAAACCCCAAAACCCCACAACAACATGACAACAACAACAAAACCAATGGAAAACCCAAAACATAAACTTAGGAGAAAACCCCAACCCATTACATAACTCCATGCTTTATAAATTTTCCATGAGGATTATTGTCTTCTTGATTCTGTTGTTACAATTTCTTGATTCTTCTTCTTTCTAGCATGTGCTCAAACATTCCATATATTTCCAATGATTTTCCTAACTGAATCATCACTCTTTTTATTTGTTGGTGCAATGACAATTATCTTTCCGCAACTTGGATCCACTACAGGTGTGTTGTATTAATCTGAAAAACCTTTATACGTCCACAAAACTTGGCGGTATTCAAAACAGAGGGCCCAACAGGCCATGACCATAATCCTTGACTCATCTTGAGTCAACCTTTTTCTATCTTGATATGGTTTCCTTCAAGCAAAGGTCCCAACTCCAGAACAATGGAAAGGGATTTCTCGTGGAAAAATGTCATAGTGTGCAACCCTGTCTTGCCATTTCATTGCCAAAATCAAGGCACCCGCAACAAATTCCCATGCGATGTTGACATTAGGTACCTCAGTTTTGGTATCCAATAAATCATTCCACTATGTTTAAGCAAGAGAGTCTAGCTTCTGAAGTGAAATATACTTTTCTTGAATTGTAGGATTCAACTGCTGGAGTATTATCTTCACAAATTTTTTAACTTCATCCATCACATCCAGGAAGTCATCCTCATCTTGGATCTCAACAATTTTTTCTGATTTCTCTATAGGGTTAGTAATGGCTCGAGCTTCTGCATGCATCTATTTAAGCCTCATGCACAACTCTTCAATAAGCCTACTACATTAGTCCAACAACCCAACCCAGTCCATGACCATGTCAAAGAGTTAAAAACACGCCTTGGTCCTGGTGTGAAGTGAGGAATTGAAATTAGCGCCCTTCGCGATTGCGTGTTAAATATTCTGGAGGAGCTCTCCAGGTTTCTTCTGTTCTTTTAGCTGAATGGCATCCAACTGGTGTTGGAGATCGTCAATTTTTTCAACTAGTTGCATCTATGCATTTTCTACAAGGCCAACCCTATCCATTAGTGCAACTAGGTCAACATTCTCTAGGATATTAGGTTCCAACTATCGAAGAGTATTCCATACATGTATAAATGTTTTAGACACAACCTCAAAAGTAGACTCATCTTGTACCCACAAGATCTACTCAAGTTCCACAACTGTAGTAACAGTCTGGACAACTTTTTGCAACTATTCTGTGTGTTGTGTGAGCTCTTGATTACTGTGCTCAACTATAGTGATTCTATGCTATAGATGATCAGTGGAAGCCCTGAATAGCTACAAAATTTGGGTTGTAGGCAAGGTGGATAGTTCTCCACTGGTATAAGAAATATCGAACGATGACCGTGAAGCAAGCAAATGACCACTTGCAATAGAGTGCTCTGAAAATATCAGAGTACCAACATCCTCTAGGGTGGGAGAGTGGGCTATGAAGCTACACACAACTCGGTCCTATACTTCTGGTGTAAGCATAGAAAGAGACACTATCTATTCGAAGTAGAGCTCCAGGATGGACCTACACTTTTGTGGCTCCTGTAGCATTGGTGCCACTTGCTCTTTGAAGGAGGTCATGCTGTGCACTGACTGTGTGTCATATTGGGCATCCCTCAACTCAAGATCTGGTTTATCTTGGTCTTTCAAAGGGTCCTCATCCATAATAAATCGTGTCTCAGGTCCTATCTTTGGCTGTAAAAGTAAGGTCGTTTCTCGGGTTGTGTCAAAGACAAATTGAACTTTCGAGATATGAGAATAAGTGGGGGGGGATGGAGTGGGGTTACCTATAGTGGTGGTGGGATTGGAAGAAGAGTCTGGAAAGATGATATCAACTTGTGTATGGACTAGGGAGGATGGAGGCGTGGTAAAAATGTTGATCATCCCACCATTCTGTGGGTTGGAGGCCTCTTCGATGACAATAGTATATTGGGATTGAATTGAAGGGTCATCAATAATATGTATGACGATGGGTGTGGATGGTGAAGTGAAAGAAATGGGATTTTTAGTGTGTGGCTAGGGTGGAGTGGTGTGAACTTTTAGTGGAATGGAGGAAAGTGGGATGGCCTCAGTAATGAGAGAGTCAATAATGGGTTGGGAGGGGGACTTGGTACACAACTTCGTTTGGGGAACGACAGAAGTCAGTACCTCCAAGAACTGTTTACCTGAGATTTGAGTATCATCAAGAATGGAGGAAAAGTGTATATGAACTATATTTCTTGATGACATGTCCCCTTATTCTTCCTTGGCCTCTTCCTCTGAGGTGGTTGGCATGTGAGTTATCTTACTTGCACTAGTTCATGCATCTGCCATTTTTGCTAGGGAAGACCTTTGTGAAATGGCCAACATGGTGTAGGAAAATCCTATCAAAATATCTTTCCTTAGGACCCCTAGCCATCCTCTGAACCTCTTTTTCAAATTCCACTGCATCCAGGTAAAATGACAAAGGATTCATATGAAATAGCATTGGTGTAGCACCCAACGACCGCACAAAATTGTGGTCACGATTCATACCGAACTTGATGTGGTGAGTATGTTTGTTGAGGATTCATTGCAGAATATTGAGCCTCTGAGTGGCAGTGATCATCTCACTATGCCAATGTGCAAAGACAACATTATATTCGAAAAAAATTCTAACCAAATTCTGAGCATGCAAAGAATCAAATAACTTGGCAATGCGAGGATTTGAACCATGGGTAAGTCTTCAGTTGTGAGGACTCCATTTACATATAAAAAAAGTGATAAGAAGATATCCATAAATTAAATAAGTGGTCCTCTCATGAGTGTCTACATAGGCTTGCAACATCTCTTGGAGTATATACTGGCACCAGTTCATTGGTGCACCGTTCTTGGTGAATTCGACCACTGCTATGGAATCCAACGTACCTTGCCAACGATGATGTGACAAGCATAACGTACATGTGGATTGTTAATGGGCTCTATCATAGCACCATGACCTACTCAATGAGTGTCAAAGAGCTCATAGAGGCTAAGTGTACACTTTTTCCTATTGTGTTTCTTGGACCTCTGGAATCCGTTTAATATGTTTTGACCTATCATGGACAAGATTGTCAGTTGGTGGATGTCTTCCACATGTATGGGGTATCCCTTGTAAAACCACATGGTGTCATTGTGGACTCGACTGATTAGGAATTTAGTTCATTTGGTGACTTCACTAATGGTTCTGAACACCGTTAAGTCCCACATATTCATGAGCATGCTATCGCAGAGGGGCAGGAACGACTGATTCTATTGTAGCTAGAAAAAACCATATTGTAAGGTGGTGCAGTATTGGAATGTATTAATCACCATGGACGAGTACTAGGATGCATCAGTGAAGTCTGTATCCACTAGTCATGTGTGTTCCACCTTGCCATGGAGATTATCTAAAACTTCGACCTGGGGGTCGATGAATTTGGTTGGAAAACAAGTGTAAGTGGAGTAGGGGCTTTGGGGACAGATCCCCAACTAGAGGTGTCAAACATGCTAACAAAATTTTAGTAGTAGACAAAGTGAATAGTGGGATAGGGCCGAAGACACAAATTCATAGAGAGCTCATTGGGTGCAAGAACTGAGTATACAACTAGCGCAATGAAAAAAGAATAATATTGATTCGTCAGCCAAATATTTTCTTGTTGATTAATTGGGTTGGTTTCCATTGATGTCAACCCTTGAAGAAAGTCCAGTAGCGAATTCCGATAGCACAAAGGTTTGGGTAATGGACCCAAGTTTGTTTGATGGATAATGGTATGAGTTTTGATATATTTGCAGCTAAGACTATTCTAAATGGATAGTACATGTCATGTCATTTCCAGTGGTATGTGGAATGTCACATAACTCCTCATGGTTAGAGATTTATGACCATGTGAAGTTGGAGAACCCTCATGAGTCATCTAGAAGCCCCAAAAAGTCAAAGTGTTTGCAAAATAAATTATTTAAATAATAAATTTAATGGAGAAATCCCTAAAATAAGGAAAGTGGGATGCTACATGAAAGTATAAATAAGAGGCAAGGCTCTCTCATTTAATCACACTTGAATATCATTGAATATCTATTTTTGTGAAACGTTATTTGGGAAGGTATTATTGATAGAGAAAAAATGTAGTAGAAAAAGTGTGACAGGAAAAGTGCGGCAAAAAAAGTGTGGTAGGAAAAGTGCGGAAAAAAAATCGCGGCAGAAAAATCGAGGCAAAAAAAGTGCGGAAAAAAAATCACGGCATAAAAAGTGCATCAGAAAAATCGCGGTAGAAAAATAGCGGCAAAAAAAGTGCGGCAACAACATGGTTGGGGTCTATTTATGAGAGATATGGCACATCTTGTTTGAGGTATGTTTTGTGAGCTAGGGTTTAGCTCTTGGGATGGTATTGGATGTTCANTTGATGTAAGGGTTTATGGTATTTGGTTATGGATAGTGTGATGTATTGCTAGATAAATTTTGATGGTTATATTGGTATATGTACTTGGTGTATGGTTGAGGTACATGGTTGAGAAAAGTAGTTGATGAGTTGGCACATACATGAGGTGTATACTTGATGATGTTTGTACATATTGATGAGTCATAGTTGATGTGTATTTGATGCATGAGGTATAGGTTGGTGCATGGTTGATGCACCTATTTATGGTACATGTTGATTACAGGTTGTTTGGACAGGTTATTGTGACAGGGTATTTGTACAGGTTTGGTGCATGGTTGATGCATTTGTTTATGGTACAAGTTGAGGTACATGTTGATGCATGGTACATGTTGGAACATGTTATTGGTACAGGTTGATTACAGGTTGATTGGTACATGTTTACAGTATTATATCTCACAATGATAGTGTGACAGTGGTTCCATCATACTACTTATACGTCAGGGTGGTTGGACAGGGAAAGGACAGGTGGTTGTAGACACCTTCCGGTTGTATCTGGAGAACATAGGGGGTTGTAGCCTCCTTTTGGTTGTAGCTATATAATTGGGGAGTTGGAGCTTCCCTCAGGTTGTAGCTTGAGAAACTAGGGGGTTAGAGCCTCCTTCCAGTTGCAGCTGGAAAACAAAGGAAGGTGTTGCTTCCAATGAATGTAATTCTTCAAGACATATAATAAAAATCATTATGTGGTTTTCTCCCTCTTTGGGTTTCCACGTAAAAACACTGGTGTAATGTGTATGTGTATGATTGATCATTTTTTCATTGTTTATTTACTTTGAAATTATTGGATGATAATGCTACACTGATATAACACTTACATTATATGGTTGAAAATGTTTATATTTCTCTATTACTGATTCACCCTCCCTCTCAGTAATCCAACAATTGGTATTAGATCAATTTACTTCAGAAATCAGTTTAACCACTGAAAGGTAGACCATGGAGAGAAACAACATGTATAAAAATAGAATACCACAATTTGATGGACAAAAGTATGCATTTTGGACCAGAAGGATGAAAAAATATATACAGGCACATGGATTTGAAATTTGGCAATCAATTGTAGATGGATACAAAGAACCAACAGTTCCACCGACAAATGAAAGAGCAATGAAAATCAGGAATAATAATTCCAAATCCATAAATGCACTTCTGAATGGTCTTTGTGAATCAATATACACCAAAGTTATACATTGTAAATCCGCTAAAGAGATTTGGGAAAAGCTCCAAAATATTTATGAAGAAGATTCAAAAGTCAAAGCAGCAAAGCTTCAAACTTACAGAGGTCAATTTGAACAACTAAAGATGAAGGAAGATGAGTATATTGCAGCTTACTTCTTACCATTTGATGAAATAGTAAATTCAATCATAGGATTGGGAGAAGAAATTAAATAATCTGTAATTGTTCAAAAGGTACTAAGATCTCTTCCTATAAGATTTGATCCTAAGATATCAGCACTAGAAGAAAGAGCAAATATAGAATCAATAAACATGGACGAACTACATGGAATCTTCACAGCATATGAAATGAGAACTAAATAGAAAAATCGAGATATAAAAGAAGAATATTTCAAAGCATCCAAAAGGACAAAGCAAAAGGGAAAGCAAAAAAAAAATAACATAGCGGCAACAGTGACATCTCAAAAGATGATGAAGAAATGACCAACTTTGTCAGAAGATTGAATAAGAGAATCAATGACATATATAAAGGTAAGTTTCCATTGATTTGTTTTAATTGTGATGGTATTGGTCATTTTTTTAACAAATGTCCTCATAAGAAAAATAAGAGGAATGATGAAGATTACTCAAATAGAAAACAAACATACAAAGGCGAAAAAACCACAAAGAAAGATTTCAAGAAAATCTTATGCACCAAAGAAGACATCTCCTCATCAGATGAAGATGAAGTTAGTGATAGTGAGACAGAAAGAGTTCTATTCATGACAATAGAAGACTCTGACAAAGAAGATGCTGAAGAAGAATATGAAGAGGCCAAAGAAGAATATGAAGAGGCATAAGCTGACTACCGAGAATAATTGTTGTGTTCCATAGAAGTTATAATAAGAGAGAGGAAGAAAAACAAGAAGCTACAAGCAGAACTAGACAATTAAGAAGACACTTAGGAACTAGAAAAAATGATAAAAAAATTGAAGGTTC
Source organism: Picea mariana (assembly GCA_032191745.1). Classification (NCBI taxonomy): domain Eukaryota; kingdom Viridiplantae; phylum Streptophyta; class Pinopsida; order Pinales; family Pinaceae; genus Picea; species Picea mariana. Next base: position 118,233 of record JASDQU010240992.1, read on the forward strand.
AAATAAAAGAAGATAAAATAATTGAAGAATCACTCAAAGAACAACTAGAAGAAAGAGATAGGATCATTGGAAATTTGGAAGCAGAGATTGTCACATTAGGAAAGGATCTTCAAAAGAAAAATATGTAGAACAACTCAAAAGTTTTGTATGACATTATCAACAGTCAAAAACCTCATCATGAAAAGTCTGGACTTGGATATAATCAAATAGAAAAGGGATCAATCTCCAAAACAACAAAACAAGAAACATATCCAAAAAGCTATGCATAAACAATCAAAGAGGATACAAAGATCTACACGAAAGATTACAAGGACACTCCTCCACCGAGAAGATTCATATTTTAGAATCAACAACAGAAAGATAGGCCTTAGGAAGAAGAAGGATTCATAAGAGCAACTCCTTTCAGAAGATATTAAACTCCCAGGTATCAAACTATATTTTTTGGTTTATGTTATGCATGTAATAATTTTGAACATAAATATATGAATTGTAGAGCTAACAATAGAAACATAAACAACTTTGAAAGTCATACAAAAAAGGGTTATCCAAGAAGGCCTAGTGAAACACAGAGAAGAAGTTACAACATGTTTGAATCATTGAGAAATGAAGTGGAGTGATACAAGTGTAACAACTTTGGACACATGGCCAAATATTGCAGAATGATAGTTCATCCTAGAGAACCACAACAAAACAACAAGAGTCACATACAAGAACCTCATAAGAGAACATGGATAAGAAAGCATAATCAATATAGCAATGAAGAATGCACACTCGATCTACAAGATAAGCAGAAGAAATGTGGTTGGTATGTTGAAAATGGCTGTTCAAAACACATGACAGGTGATAAAGACATGTTTCTTACATTAAGAAAGGAAAGACATGGACCAGTCTCCTTCGGAAATGATGATTCATCTAAAATCATTGGAAAAGGCACAGTCAGAATTGGAAACAAGAATACCAAGGAAAAAAATGTTCTACTAGTAGAAGATATGAAACATAATCTTCTAAGTGTGATTCAAATGTGTGACCAAGGTCATAAAGTTACCTTTGATTCACAAAAGTGCGAGATAAGAAAAGAAGGTTCAGGAAAATTGATTGCAATAGCTACAAGAACTTCAAGCAACATATACGTACTAAGTGAAATTGGAAATGAAAAGTGTTGTCTAGGAAAGGAATATGAAAGTTGGATATGGAACATAAGAATGGGTCACATACACTTTGATAACCTTGTCAAATTCAGCAAAAAGAAAGTAGTTAGAGAAATGCCCCAGATTATGAAACCAACAAACACTTTATGCAAGCATTGTCAACAAGGAAAGCAAACAAAGACTAGGTTTAAATCAAAATAATATTCAACGACAAGACCACTGGAAATTGTGCATACTGATCTAGTTGGACCAACTGCAAAAAAGGGTTTAAAAGGTGAGAAATACTTTATGTTATTAATTGATGATTATACAAGAATGACTGCAGTTTGCTTTCTCAGGAATAAGTCAGAAGCTTTTGAAAACTTCAAGGTGTACAAGGAAATGGTTTAAAATGAAATGGATTCAAAAATAAAATGTTTGAGATCTGATAATGGAGGAGAGTTCACTTCAAAGGAATTTATGGAATACTGCAACAGGCATGGAATAAAAAGGAAATTATCCATTTCTATGACACTTCAAAAGAATGGAGTTTTTGAAAGAAAGAACATGACAGTACAAGAAATGACTCGTACAATGTTAATGGATTCCAAATTGTCAGATATATTTTGGACACATGCCGTGCATACAAAAATTCACATTCAAAAAAGAGTAATTCTCAGAAACACCACTGACAAAACTCCCTACGAGCTATGGAAAGGAAGACCAACAAATGTGAAACACTTTAGAGTATTTGGAAGCAAATGCTACATCAAAAGAGAAGATGGAAGAATGGGAAAGTTTGAATCTTGTGTGGACAAAGGAGTACTTGTTGGTTACTCAAGTACAAGGAAAGCATACAAGTGTTACAATTTGAGGTTGAACAAAGTTGTGGAAAGCATCAATGTAACAATTGATGAAACAATTTGATAAGAATTAAAGGAAGAAGAAAATGAATCAATGGAACAACTTTACGAAGAAGAAGTAGAAGATGAAGAAGACGTAGAACGGAAGATGAAGAGGATCAGAGCTAGTAGAAGAGAACTGTAAATTCTAACCTTGTACAATATCTACTGCAAACTGATATTCAGAAAAGAACAGAAAAGATACAATGGCAAATACAAACATTACATAGAGATTTTTCACCCGGAAACCCAAACCGGGAAAACCAGCATATATTATATTGATACACATTGTGTTACATTGTTTACAATACNATATACATATAGGAGCCAGCGGCATCCAAAACCCTAACCCAATGACCTGGATTAGTCCAAAACCCTAATTCCTTAACCGGAAATAGAAAACCATCGACAAAAACCATGTGCCGAAAACCACCTAATATCATGTGGTCCCGGAAATATGTCGGCCCGAAACCGGTGAAAATATGTCGGCCCAAAAAATTTTTTTCGGGGGCGCTGCCCCTGAACCCCCGCACGGGGGGCTCCGCCCCCCTGCACCCCCCGAGGGGGGGCCTAGCGGCCCCCCCTCTTACCCCCCTGCGCGCCCGGTGAAGGCGCTCAGACACTACTACTCGTGCAAAGAATATAACACATACCCAACAAGAACGTTCCACAAGTGCCTCCAAAGACACCTAGAAAATGAGTACAAAAGAATCATCCTTCAGATCAGATTATCAGAAACAAAGATGCCAGAGTTGAGACTAGAAGAAGAATCCATTCACCAGAACAAACACACCTAGCACTCTCATCTACGATTGAACCAAACAGTTTTGAAGAGGCCAACAAGGATGAATTTTGGAATAAGGCCATGGATGAAGAATTGGATCAAATAGAGAATAATGACACTTGGGAATTGGTTCCAAGACCAAAGAATAGGAATGTGATTGCACAAAGTGGGTATTCAAAAATAAATTAAATGAAGTTGTATAGGTTACGAGGAAAAAAACTAGATTGGTATGTAAAGGATACACACAGGTTGAAGGAATCGACTTTGAAGAGACATTTGCTCTAGCTACTAGAATGGAAGCAATCTGATTTCTCCTAGCTTATGCATGTTCCAAGAATATTAAAGTGTATCAGATGGATGTGAAATCAACTTTTTTTAACGGGGAACTTGAAGAAGAAGTCTACATTGAACAACCAGAAGGATTTCAGTTGTCAGAGAACTCAGATTATGTGTGTAAATTGAAGAATAACATGTATGGTCTAAAACAGGCTCCTAGAGTATGGTACTCTAGACTGGATAAATATCTACAACAGATAGGGTTCAAAAAAAGAAGTGCAGACAACAACCTCTACATCAAGGTAACTCAAGATAGTATTTTATTAATTGGAGTTTATGTTGATGATATTATTTTTGGAAGTACTGATGACAGGTTAAGCCAAAAAGTTGCAAAGGATATGCATAATGAATTTGAAATGTCATTACTTGGAGAACTATCCTTCTTTCTGGGTCTTCAGATATGTCAAAGCAACCAATGAATTTTTATTTCTTAAACTAAGTATATCAGAGAAATTCTAAAGAGATTTGGAATGGAAGATTGCAAACCAGTTATCACTCCTATGCAAACCAATTCCAAGTTGAGACAAGATGATGATTCAAAGTCTACAGACCAGAGGAAATACAGGTCAATGATTGGTAGCTCACTATATGTGACAACATCCATACTAGATGTAATGTAGGCAGTTGGACAGGTGGCACGATTTCAAGCAACACCAAAGAAATCACATGTGTTATCAGTGAAGAGTATTTTTAGATATCTCAAAGGAATATAAGAGTTTGGATTATGGTATCCAAAAGGAAATGATCTATCACTTATTTCCTACACATATGCAGATTGGCCAGGTTGCATTGATGATCGACGAAGCACTAGTGGAGCAACGTTCTACTTGGGTGAGTGTTTAGTATCATGTTTAAGCAAGAAACAATCATTAGTATCCTTATCTACAGCCGAGGCAAAGTATATAGTAGCAACATCATTTTGTACATAGGTTCTATGGATGAAGAAAACTCTGAGAGATATACAGGTTGAGTATGATGAGTCCATTCCAATCTATTGTGATAATACAAGCGCCATCAATATCTCAAAGAACCCGATGATGAACTCCAAGATGAAGCACAATCCAATCAAGTATCACTTTCTATGGGAACAAGTTGCAGAGAAGAACATCATAGTTGAATATGTGGGCACAAAATAACAAGTGGCAGATATATTTACAAAACCGCTTCCAAGAGAAGCCTTTGAGTATCTTCGCCAGAGACTCAGAGTAATTTATACTCCAAAATGAATGCTTTTGAATCTTATCTTATATGTCTTAGATTTACACGAAGAATAATCATAAAAAGGAAAGTTCAGGTTGGGAGATCAGTTTCAGGAAGAGTTCAGTAAGTGGGAGCAACCACGGATGGAAAGATACCTTTTCCATTGATGACAAAGGGGGAGAGATTTATCAAATGAAAATATATAATTTCTTGGTGAAAGAGCACATAGGCATGGTTCCAGGGGGAGCGATGATAACAGGGGGAGCATGAGTGATATGACTTCAGTATTGCATCATAGTGTTTCCATCAATTCCAAAGGGGGAGATCGTTGATTAATTGGGTTAGTTTCCATTGATGTCAACCCTTGAAGAAAGTTTGAAAGTGAATTCCGGTAGCACAAAGGTTTGGGTAATGGACCCAAGTTTTTTTGATGGATAATGGTATGAGTTTTGATATATTTGTAGGTAATACTATTCTAGATGGATAGTACATGTCATGCCATTTCTGGTGGTATGTGTAATTTCACATAACTCCTCACGGTTAGAGATTTATGGCCATGTGAAGTTGGAGAACCCTCATGAGTCATCTAGAAGCCCCCAAAAGTCAAAGTGTTTGCAAAAGAAATTATTTAAATAATAAAGTTAATGGAGAACTCCCTAAAATAAGAAAAGTGGGATGCTACATGAAAGTATAAACAAGAGGCAAGGCTCTCTCATTTAATCACACTTGAATATCATTGAATATTTATTTTTGTGAAAGGTTATTTGGGAAGGTATTATTAATAGAGAAAAATTGCAACAGAAAAAGTGCGGCAAGAAAAGTGTGGCAAAAAAAGTGCGACAGGAAAACTGTGGCAGAAAAAGTGTGGTAGAAAAATTGTGGCAGAAAAAGTGTGGTAGAGAAATCACTGAAGAAAAAGTGAGGCAGAAAAATCACAGCAGAAAAAGTGTAGTAGGAAAATCGCGGAAGAAAAATCTTGGCACAAAAATTGTGGCAACGACATGGTTGGGGTCTATTTGTGAGAGATATGTCACATCTTGTTTGAGGTATGTTTTGTGAGCTAGGGTTTAGCTCTTGAGATGGTATTGGATGTTCAATATTGCTGCNTTTGTTGAGGGATACAATTGGTATTTTGTTGTTGGTATTTGGCATATGGGTATTGGCCTTTTGGTTGTGATGTGTTGTTGAAGTTGTGGGTTTAGCTTGAGGCTACATAATAGTTAGGTTGTGGAACATGGTTTGATGTAAGGGTTTATGGTATTTGGTTATGGATAGTGTGATGTATTGCTAGAGAACTTTTGATGGTTATATTGGTATATGTACTTGGTGTATGGTTGAGGTACATGGTTGAGACAAGTAGTTGATGTGGCACAAACATGAGGTGTATACTTGATGATGTTGGTACATCTTGATGAGTCATATTTGATGTGTATTTGATGCATGAGGTACATGTTGGTGCATGGTTGATGCACCTATTTATGGTACAGGTTGATTACATGTTGTTTGGACAAGTTATTGTGACAGGGTATTTGTACAGGTTTGGTGCATGGTTGATGCATTTGTTTATGGTACAATTTGAGGTACAGTTTGATGTATGGTATATGTTGGCATAGGTTGTTGTTATAGGTTGTTATAGGTTGATTGGTACAGGTTTACAATAGTATATCTCACAGTGATAGTGTGACAATGGTTCCATCATTCTACTTATACGTCAGGGCAGTTGGACGGGGCAAGGACAGGTGGTTGTAGCCACCTTCCAGTTGTAGCTGGATAACATAGGGGGTTGTAGCCTCCTTCTGGTTGTAGCCATAGAATTGGGGATTTGGAGCTTCCCTCAGGTTGTAGCCTGAGAAACTAAGGGGTTGGAGCCTCCTTCCAGTTGCAGCTGGAAAACAAAGGAAGTTGGTGCTTCCAATGAATGTAATTCTTCAATACATATAAGAAAAATCATTCTATGGTTTTCTCCCACTTTGGGTTTCCACGTAAAAACACTGGTGTACTGTGTATGTGTATGATTTCTCATTTGTTCATTGTTTATTTACTTTTCAATTATTGGATGATAATGATGCAATGATATAAAACTTGCATTATATGGTTGAAAACGTTTATATTTCTCTATTACTGATTCACCCCCCATCTCAGTAATCCAACAGTTCTTATAAGAAAAATGTGGAGGGTGAAACGATGACCATGCATTGAATAATACAAGGTGACAAGAGTAGAAATTAATGGTTGATTCAATCCTTCAAACATGAAAAAATCCACGACGTGATTTGGGAAATTAAATACATAACAAGAAAGTTGGTAACGAAAAAATATATCAATTCAGGAAAGTCATGAGCAGGTAAGTAGTGCACTGGAAAAAGGATGGACAATTGTCAAAATTTAAGTGACTATGAAAAATAGAGATGAAATTGCGGGTAAAAATGTACTAAATACTTTTAACGACCCATGTGATGACACAAGAGCACAAAATTCAAATTTCAGCAGCAATAAGTATGATATGATGTGACTACGAACTTCTCGACCAAAAAGTGAATATCCTAGTTGGATGACTTGGATAGGACAATGAAGCACTAAGACACGTAAACACATAACACATCACCATTTATTGACATAAAATAAAACATATATAGAAATGAAAATTCTACTTACTAACACACTCCCAGAACCAAGAGCGTAGAAAAACTGTAATTATGTAGCATCCAAGTAGGTATTCATGTGTGTTCCATTCACCTATCCAGTTCAAAGAATTCCATCGAGTTGCACTAATTTGAAAACGCCAGATTCACGGGTTTATGAAACTATAAAAGGACCAAGCCAGTGAATTTGGAGCTTTCCCAGATGTTTCTGATACTTTCTTTCATATAAGAGCATGAAGTCACCTTGCATAAATGATTTATGCTTTATATGTTGATATCTTGTGCAATGAATAGAATTGGCATGAGAAACTCAGCTGGCACAACTACTTCTCGACCATATACCAGTTTAAATGGGGTATACCTGTTCAGTCATTTTGTGGTAGTTCTTTATGCTTATAACATAGATGGAATCCTCTCAGCCCAGTCATCTCAATTTTTTCAACAAACATTAGTCAACCTCATCTCCAAGATTTTATTAAATTCTTCCACTATTCTATTATCCTACAGATGGTAGGGACTGCTCTTATGATGATGAATAAAAATTATCTAGTAAGGGTTGCTATAGTTTCCTTGAGAAAATGGAATCCTTGGTCACTGGTCAAGCTCCGAGGACAAACAAATTTGGTAATAACATTCTGAAAAATAAATCGTGTTGTGGTGGCTGTAGAACAATCCCAAATAGCCTCTGCTTCAACCCAACGAGTCAGGTATTCAGTTGCAGTAATTATGTATCTGGCCTTTGAATGCTTGGATGGAGGATTTATAAGACCAATGCAATCAACAACCCATTTTTCAAAATATTGTAGTGAGCGAACATGGTGCAGAGGAAACTCATCATGGCGCGATGGTTTTCCCACTCTCTGACATACATTGTATGCCCAAGCATATTTCTTAGCATCTTTAAACACTCTAGGCCACCCTAGTCCTTCCTACAATATCTCTCTCATGGTTTTCTTTATGCCAACATGTCCTCCTGCAACTCCACTGTGACATTTCCATAGAATATTAGGTCTTTCATGGTCAAGCACACAACACCGTAGGATATTATCCAATACCAATTTGTATATTTGGACCTCAATCATTTGATAATCTAGAGAACCACTAGGTGCCTCTTTTGTGTTGTGGAATAACCTTCCGACGTAGTACTAGTAGTAAGGAGTAGGGAAATGTCCAACAGGAACATATCTGCGTCTGGGAGTTGGTCATCTATAGGTCCACCACTTTGTCTAGAATTTAGGTGAGACAAGTGATCTAGCCCAAAATTTAACTTTCCAGGCTTAACAACAACCTCAAAAGTGAACTCCTGAAGCAATAGGAACCAACTGCAACTGTGACCTTCTAGCACATGTTTGTTCACCAAATACTTCAAATCAGAATGGTCACTAAAAAACTTTAAATGACTTCCAAGTAAATAATTCCTAAACTATTGTAAAGAATACACCATAGCCAAACCTTCTCTTTCGATTGTGGTGTATTTGTGTTCATCTTGGGAAAATTTGCGACTTGTGAAGTATATAGGATGGTCCAAGGTTCCTTCCACTAGTTGTGTAAGAATAGCGCCAAGCACAACTGTAGAGGCATTGATACGTACATGAAATTAAAGTTTCCAGTTAGGATAAGTTTGAATGGGTGCAGTGCTCAAATTCTGTTTTAGCAGGTCAAATGCTTCATCACAGTTCTGAGTCCAACAAAATTTGTTAGATTTATTCAATAGTTGTTCCAACGGTGCAGTTATTCTTGTGTAACCCTAGATAAATTGGCAATAATATCCCATATGTTGCAGGGTCGTTCACAGCTGTTTGACAATGATAGGAGGAGTCATATTGATAATTACTACAAATTTCACATGATTGACCAAGACTCCCTCCCTACAAACAATATGACCTAGCAGATTCCCGAAGGGTACACAAAAAATACACTTTCTCAGATTAAGGGAAACATGTAGTTGTCTACAACGTTCTAACATTAATAATAATAGCCAAATGTGCTCTTTAAGTAAGTTGTATATATTCCAATCATCTAGGTAGACCTCAATAAACTTGTGACTGAAATCACAGAACGCTGCAATGACTATTCGAGAAATCACTGTTGGGGTGTTCTTAAGCCCAAAAGGCATAACATTATATCCAAATGATCCCCACTTAGTAGTGAAAATATTATTCTTCTTATCTTCCTCAATGATTCGAACCTAGTGATATCCAAAGAACCCATATGTAAAGGAATATGACTCATTTCCCTCTACTTGATACAATACCTCATCGATGTTATAGCCCTAAAATTCCCTACTCATGCATACATGGCATTGGCCTTTCTACTTGCATAATTTGCCAATTCACTGTTGATGAACTCTTTTAATTTTTTTTTTTTTTGGAGCATGTACGCATCCTGTTTCACTACTACCTATGCACATATGATTGCTTCATGCTATAAAACCCATGTACATACACTAGCTTCATTCTAAACAACCCACGTTTACCTCCAAAAGCTGCAAAAATTAAAAAGTTGTAAGGAATTCAGTGGAATTTACGGGCTATTGGAGGTTTACCAACCAATTCACCTACTATAGCCCATCCCCAAGACATATAACTATCCTTTTTCCATATAAAATAAGGCCTTGGGGTCTCATTCCATAATAAAGAATTAAAACGGTGAAACTCTTCACAAATCCATTTCCTTCCTTGCCCAAATATTTGCATCCTTTTTTGAGTTCTTGGCTCATCATTCCCTCTCTAGCATTTTCTCCCATACAATCTCTTCTCTTCCCTCGAAGTGATCAACTAATTGTGAGAGAAGGCATTCAAAAGGTTCACTTGGATCAATGTCAAGAGGATCCTGGACCAAGTTCACGGAGCATCGGCCTGCAAAGGTTGTAATTTCCAATCTTTGAATATTGAATAAAATGATATTTTTCCCTGTACCAAATGATATATTTGTGTCTTTCATTTGATTTATGAATAACAATCTATGTATAACCCTAATTGATGAGTAGAGATAGAATATTTGTAGCATTTTTTTTTCTGAGTGTTGATGCAGATCAACTTTGGGAGGAGACCGACATCCAAGGAGGCTACAAAGCTCGAGGAGGTCAACATTGAATGTTTGGACCAAAGGTATTGCTTTTGACTTACTCTTCTATCTCTTTCTATTCATATATTTTGGAATGTTTAGTGTAGTGTAGGAATTATATTTTCTTTTAAGGGAGTTCATAGCTTTGTCTATACTTAGAACTCTGATATAGTTATAAGGGGATTTTCCCACTAGTAGAATTGGCGACTCCACTAGGGAGTCTCTCTAAGGTTTTAGAGGGAGGTTTTTGGGTTTTAATTGGATTCTTGATTTCCTTTTGAGTTTCAGTCAAGTTCATTGAGTCTTTTAAGGGTCTCTAGTCACCTAAAAGGTTCCTACCATCTTTCCTTGCCCGTTCAGTCTGCCTAGTCTTTTCATTTTTGAAAAGTCTCAGAGGTGTGCGTGCCCTTCTTTGGCTCAGCACGCGTACATAATTGACCTACGCAGTAAACAACCCGTGTACATACACAGGCTGCTAATGCAATATTCTACGTCTCTGTGTCTTGAAAGTGTGTTTTAAAAAAAGAGAGGTGGTTCTCTCTCCTGACAGAAGTTTAGGCTTCTCAGGGATTTCTTGGACCTTATAGAGTCTCCAGTTTTTGGCCTTAGCTTGGGTTAACGATTCGTTGTTAACTTGTTTCTTAGTTTTATTTTGTTTTCCCTAGAGTTTTAGAGTGAACGTTCAAGTTTTAGATCCTCCTTTGGTTTTGTTTTTTGAATCGTTGTGTTTACATAGTTGACTTAGGGTATCTCTCAATATTTGGTTCTGTTTTCTCTTTTTCATGTTTCTTGCTTTGAAAAACAATTTTTTTTTACTTTGTTTTTTCTTGTTAGCGTAGTTCAAAAAAAAAGAAAAAATAAATCCTTCTTTGATAGAGTTCTTATAAGTTTAATTTTTGCAAGAGTTTCAAACAACATCAGTTGCATGTTCATATCCCGTGAGTAAATCAAGCCCATAAAATCAACATATAACTTAAAATCTATTAAACTTTCTATTTGTAGGGTTCACCAACTAGTCTAGGCTTTTAGGGCCTTGAAATTGGTGTGAAGAGGAAACTCTTCAAGGCCATCTAAAACAAACATTGGAGTCTAAGATAGGGAGTGTCTAAATTCCATTGTCATAAGAGTTAGCCGGGACCCCTGTTGGTTACTATTCTTGTATATTGTATGAGTTTATTGACCCAGGGTTCATGTCTGTTCGGGTTTCCAACAAAGCCTCTAAAACTATCGGCCCTCCTGGTAAACCAGAAGGCAACGCAACACACAGAATGCGCTACGTAGTCTCACCTGAGATAGATTTAATGGGTGGCTGTAAGACTAAGGTGTTTACAGCCTAGGATTGAGTGTGAGATAAGCGAGCTATAGATTGAACCATTCATTATAACTTGTAACTACAATATATTGTCATTCACAAATATGCAGGAAATATAACAACTCATTCATTCAACATAATAATAACTGCTTCAGGCAATAAATATATGCAAGCATTCATCACATAACATAGATGTTACCGTGGTTCACCCCCTCCTGGGCTATGTCCACAAATATTTGTCACTCAACTCCTTTATTATATTATGTCCACATCTACAACGTCTCATGCTTACAACTCTTCACTGTTGGGTAAGATCTGTATGAGGCGGACTATATCACACCAAGCTCCACAACCTACGATCTAAACCTCAATATCTACCTTCTCTCGTTCTCTCTATCTAAACAACTTATACAAAAATTGGTTATACATTAAAATATCACGTATCACATCAACTCATGTGTAACTACAACAAAAATAGTCCGAACTAACAACCCAAGTATATTTTTGAACTAATATCCAACAACCAACCCCTTATGATCCCTAAGTATCTATATTTATACATTTCAGGCTCTTCAACTGTTTACAATACCTTACCAAAACCCTAACCCCACTGTTGTTAGGTCTTCCTCCCATGCATGCATGTTTTTCTTCCTTCCAGCTGTTGCTTTCCTTGCATGCGTACGTGCTCTGTTTCCTTCCAGCTGTCGCTTTCCTTGTTCATGCTTTCTTTCCCAAAACCGTCTTGCTTTTTCTCTTTGTCCTGCCTCCAACATGCCCCCAACACTCACACGTGGCTCGTCCCGAGCCACATAACCTTTGTGTGCTTCCTCAATCTCACTGGTGATTGCTTGAACATCTTCCTTGAGCTCTGCTGCCTGTGTCTGTGCATGCATAGTCTTTTCCTTGAGTGTGTCCAATATCTGGATTGCAATTTCATCGTTGATAAATTCCATGCACTTTGCCTAGGTTTTTGATATCTGTGCCTTTGATTCCTCTACTTGTGCTAGGACTTCTGCTACTTGCTCCTGCTACGGTTCCATTTGAGCTTGACGCTCTTGTTTCTGTGTTTGTGCAGTAGTTAGCTCTGCTTGCAATCTCTTCATGTCTTGCACCCCTTTGATGCATTCTGTGACTGGCATTGTATTTTTCCTCTTCTTTAGATCTTGGATCATTGTTTTGATCATGTCTTCTTCCTTGTCCCACTTTTGGACCTGCTGATCCTCCTCTAACTTAGTCCACAGTTGCACTGCTTTATCAAACAAGTTAGCTGTTGTGATAACCTTTTGCTCTATCTCCCACAGCTGTGTTGTTGCTTCTTGGTTTATTTTCTCCATAAATGTTGGTGGAGTGGTTGGTATGAGCTATTCTGTTAAGAAACTGAATAGATCTACCAATATAATAACCAAAAATACTGAATACACAATAGATCCACAAAGAAAGATAGAAGAAACCACACCATATTATCATCAAACCCTTGAGGTAGGGCAACACCATACAATGGATCCTATTATGGAAGGGATCCTCTCCTGTTCACTTGCCTCTTCGAGGGGGCATCCTCCTATTGAGCTACCGCTCCATAATACAATAATTCTCTTCATGTCTCATTACATTGCTTGAGCCCCTTTATATAGTGCGACCATCACCTAAGAACATTCTAGAGGAGGGATCTTCTAGAAGTAGAACCTTCTAAGAAGTCCTCTTACATTTATTATATCTAACTACCATAGTGGGCCTTATTTAATAATATAGTGGACCTAGTCCACCTTACATTGAATGACCTCCACTATTATCACTATGGGCCCTCTAGGCCCCCCTACTACCTCTCTAGCTACCTTACATT
>JASDQU010240992.1:163137-175058 GCA_032191745.1 Picea mariana
TGTAATCTTCATTTCTTACCATGGGTATGTTGTCATTGTATTATCGTATCTATATGGGAAAATATCAGGGAAGTGATGGGTAATAAAAATATCAATTTTTTTGTACTCTCAGGAGGCAGGTTTTCAAGCCCTTGTACTCTGAAGAAGCACATTTTTAGGCCCATGAAAGTCTCTCTCTTGTGAGAGAATTATCGAAGATTGTTTGCTGGTGCATTGGGAATAGCTGCAAGGATATGAGACTTTATTTCCAGGCTATTGTTGAAGCTCCAAAAGGGAAGTGGGGAAATCGAAGGACTGTTGAGCTGAGAAGGGGCACACTTACTGGGGTGGGACATGCATGTGGGAAATGAGAGGTTGTAGGATAGTTGCAACATTGGCACCTTGACCTGAGATTGTTTGTTGTTGATAGACCTTAGTCTGGCCTAGGATATCTTTCTTGGTGGAGTTCTAGTCTCAACTCAAGGGTGACCTACTATTGAAATTTTATGAGCAACATATTCTATGGCTAGGAGGAACGTCTGAGGTTTGCATGAAGTTGGTGAATTATCATTAAAAATATAAGTATTCTTTTATATGAATTTATGTACCAATTATTGTGTGTATGCTATGTTAAATTATGCATTCTTAAAATGTATGAACGTTATGCATGAATTAGTATACAACTTGCATTGCGTATATTGTAGCATATGCAAGGAATATTAAGTATCAGAGCTAATCCTTTACTTTGTTGGAAAGGATATTACAATATATTGTGACATCAAACCTTAAATGAGTAGAATTCAATGGAATTCAAAGGAAAACAAAAATGCATTTGGGTTAGAATACAAGATTTTTGTGTGACGTGGCCCAACTCAGGGCTGGGGAGATTACAGTTTGGTATCAAAGCCCTAGGTTCAAACACTAGACCTACATGGGCCAAATACATAGCTCAAGGTTCAATACTGAGCCTACATGGGCTAGCTATATGGACACTAGAGAAATAATTCATAGAAAATTGAATTTCAGAGAATGTGTCTGAAATGTTTGACAAAATAAAATCCCATGAATTGGGAAAGAATTTGTGGGAAATTTGAGAAATTCAACACCCAGGGATAAAAATACCCATTTATAAATCTCAAATTGAATATCTTTGACCTATAATTGAGATAAATTACATATTTGTAGAGCGCCCATGGTGAAATTGGGCAAAAGCCCCAATTTCTGTGGTAAAATTCATGCTGAATTCGACGTGAATTAGTCAAATTTCAAGTACGGGGGTGGAATTGGTGCCTACAAGATCAAAATTGGTTGTATTGATCTTAATTATAGAGCTCTAATGGCGAGTGAAGGAATAATTATGAAATTGGGTGTTTTTGGAAAAATTAAGAAAAAATTGAAAGTTGGGAAAATTGGAAAAAATTGGGGAATTTTTTCGTACGATGACATGAGAATAACATGGAAGCCATATGTCAATTGATGTTGCAGAAAAATGACGTGTACTTCCACTGTGGCAGGTACACGGTGAATGGAATGAAAGTTGGAAGATGATGTGGAGCCACGTGGTGGGTCAGTTATCAATCCCACGAAACTACAGTAAGGTCTTGGAATTTATCTAAATGTTAAGCTACCATGGAGCATAGAGAGGATTGAGAGTGTAGGCAATAAAGCACACCAAATCTCAGACCTGTGAACCCATGGAAAGGTTAAAAAATTTGGCTAAGTGTTGAATTATTGTGAAGGTGAAGAATCATAACAAAATGACTATGAACCCGCAATAAGGTGGAAAAGTTTCTAAGTATGTGTAATGTCCTTGATACAAAACTCTTTGTAGGTATACATATAGGCTGGTGAGCTGTTAGAACCAAGTATAAATGCAATGTACATTTAGGCTGGTGAGCCATTGGCACTGTTGGGTTGTTATATTCTTTTCAGTAAAATTCTAGTTGAGGTGGATTGACTGACGGTCAAAGTCGAGGTGGATCGATAGAAAGACGAAGTTGAGGTGGATCGACAACAAGTCGAAGGTCGAGGTAGTCGACCGAGTTAAGTCAAAATCAAAGGTCAATGTGGTTCAAAATGGTAAAGGAATTGAAAACAAGTCAAAGAGGTCAACCAACAAGAGCTCAACAGGTGGGCATGTGGAAACCAAATGAAGGTCGACTGGGACTTTTAATCCAAATTGGTAGTGGGTTGTAACAAAATCTCAATATTCACAAGATTTGTAGCCAATGATCTACATGGATCTATAACCATTTTTGGGCGCCATTTATTTATGGTTTTTACTATTGTAAATCCTATAAAGAGGCGTGTTGTAAGGCTATAAAGGCTAATCAATGAATCATAAGATAGATAATCTTTAGAGAAATATTTAGATGTAGGTTGTTGGTCATGCAAATGTAAGCCGAATTGGCTACAAGATTGTTCTTGCGTAAGAAAGAGGGTATGAAGTCAATTATGTCTTAGGTGTGGACCAAGGTTAGACATGTAACCTTTTATTCAGATTGAATAAGACAACAAGGAGCATAATGCTCAAGGAATGTTGGCTTTCCCAGTTTGTGCTTCCAGGCTAAAATCTCTATGTAATGTGTGATTGTTGTGTCATTTACGTTCTTGATTAAATTCTTCCTCTCTCCTGCTAGGTTTAGTGTGGAAGTGTGTCTCATTTCCTAACATGTGGTATCAGAGCCAAGTTAAGCTTTGAAATGGATCTTGATTTACCAACCTTGAATATGAGAGATAAACCCTAGGTATAGTAAGAGTTGTAAGTCATAACTTGTGTTAAAGATTGTGGTAAAGAATGGTGAGAAATTCAAGAATAGAGATAGAAAAATTCATTGGTGAAAATTTGATCTTTGGAAGCTTAAATTGGAATATCTTCTTATAGATCGAGATTAATAGACATTGGTCTGTCCAGGTACCCAACTGACAGGCATGTCAATGGAAGAATGGAAGAAACTAGAAAGAAGAGAAAGAAGTATGATTCAGCTTTGTCTTGCAGATTCAGTACTATTGAATGTCTTAGGTGAATATTCTACCAAGAAAATATGGGACAAGCTGGGAATATTATATCAATCAAAATATCTAGTAAATAAGTTGTTTCTTAGAAAGAAAGTGTATCTTCTGAGAATAAGTGATGGTATTTCGGTGATTGATAATTGAAATTCAATTAATACCATTTTAAGCTAGTTATCGTCTATGGATATTAAAATCACTAAGGAGGAGAAGTGTATTATCCTATTATGTTATTTACTAGACTCCTGGGATAGATTAGTCATGAATATAGGGAGTAATACAACTGTACTAGTGCTATAAGACGTGGTTTCTTCTCCATTGTCAGAATAAATGACAAGAAATAACATGGAAGGATCAACCAAAGATGTTTTAGTGGTGAGAGGTCAATTGGTTGAAAGAGATAAAGGCTGATTCTATGGTAGAAATTCTAAGCCGAAGGGTAGATCTAAATCCCTGGTTCATTCGACAAGAATATGTTGGAAATGTGGTAAAGATGGGAATTACAAAAAGGAATGCAAGTCGAGGGTGACAGAATTTATTACAAGATCCAATGATAAGTAGTTGACTGAGAGAAAGATGACCCCGGATAAGGGAAGTTATGTGTACCTAGCGTCGACCAGTACACAGTTGGATCAAGATGTTTGGTTGATTGACTCAGGAGCATCCTATCATATTGTTAGCAATTAAACTTGTCTTGCTCTCTTGGAGTGTGGTGTTTTGTCTAAATATATGTTTGTTTGTCTTTTCCCTCTTTTTATAGATCCAATTATAGTTTTTCCCTTCTCGGCGTATATTATCTTAGCCTGTTTTCCTTTAATCGACTATTTCCCCTGTCAAAATGTGCCCGAGAGAAATTAGTCCCAAGCTTCTCTATTCTCCTAGAGGCTGATAGATTTTCCCTTTTCCCATCTCTGAACCTTCTCCTTCCCAAGCCTAATTCCAGACGGCCAAACCTCCATTTTTTCTTTTTTGAAGCACCAAGAAATATTGAGCAATGACACAAATCAAGCAAGCGAGAAAAGATCAGTTTTCATTGGCGAGGATCTGTTATTAAGTAGATCAATGACCATCGTGTGAGCGATGATAGCAGAGTTACACGGGAGTTAGCATCATGCAGAGTCGTGATTTTGCAAGTCAGGAGAGAAAGGGAGTAGATTCATCAGTACTCGTGAAGCCTAAAGTGTCAAAGTCCCAAAAACTAGGATAAAAGGGAGCCGCCCGATCTCATGGTGACAGGTGGTGGCAGATCGAGCTTTTCGGGAATCGACAGTTCAAGGTTCTCGTCAATGCATACACCCACAGCCCCAAGCCCCATAACATGAAATACGAAAGTATCGAGGATGGGCCCATGGTCCTAGCCGGTGATTGTATGAGTGAAGGGTAAGGAAGGCCCCAACACATGCAGCCCCCATCATGATTTCGACCATTGGGATTCTCAAGGGAAAGGATTTTATCCCTTTCCATCACCGATACCTGAAATCCATGAAGCGTCGTTGGTTTTGGGGTAAGTTTAGAGCCCACTGTCATATGGGGAGTAGGGCCAAAGGAAAGATAAGCGCCTATTCGGCCCGCAAATGGCTAAGAGATGGATAAAGGAGTGATCCTGGCCATTGATTCTATTGGAATTTTGAGTCGTTGGTTTGGACAGGGTGATTCTGCAACATCGGGTATTGGGGATCCTGGACACAACATATGAGAATCCCCAAAAGGGAAAATGTCGAAGTTCCCTTGAAAATAGGTGCAAGATTATAGGACCGAGTTACATTGAGGATGGAGCCAGAGGAAGGGAGAATATCCTCCAAGCCTTGGAAGAGCTGGTGCGTGGTCATCCCTTGTACATTCAGTCTTGATCACCCTCCATGGAATAAGCAGTTAATGAAAGTTGAAGTGGGTGGTTGAAACCTCAACTCAACCCATAAATGGAAGGCGTGGGGAAGGTCAGAAGCAGTCAACTTGTGCTACCCTAATGGATAGTTTCCCTGTGAAAGCCATGACATCTGAAGCAGTGTCAAATGAGAAGCTATGTGCACGGTTTGCAAGAAAATCATGCACATGTAAAGCTTTAAATGAAGTAGCTCAGCGACTCTCCTACTGGCAGGGGAGAAAATTTCTCTAAGTATATATGTTCAATTTTGAGATTTTGGTAAGTATCGATGGTAGAGCTAAGCTCCTGATTGTAAAGATTTAACAAATCCTCTTGTTCTCTGGTTATAGACTGATATTTGAGACTTCTTGTTTAATGGCATCCAGCCTCTCTTTCTTTCCATTTTCCTCTGAATCTTAAAGGCTAGACATGGATGATCCAGTCGGGTGTTGTAACGACTATATAATGTGTGTTTGATTATATCAGTATCACAACATTTTAAGCCTCTTGAAGTTCTCGAGTCTGAGAGGATCTCATATCTAAGGATTTTCTCATTTAAAGTCTGCTAGAAGACCGGATGTCCAGAGTAGACTTTGTTTTCTTTTCTTTCCCCCACTTACTCACCACTATGCAAGTTACTGGCTTAAGTTAGATCAAGACCTCACCTGTCTTTGTTGTTCCAACCCAGTTTTCTGAGTTAAAGCGATATTGCTCTGAGTTTACTTCCATTCGATCACCTTTTATAAACAAATTGTGACATTTAAACTGATGGGTATCGAGATTGTCCTCATCGCAATATGGGGCCAAATTTTGGTGTTAACATTTATGGCATCGTTGTCGGGTATGAAGTTGAATATTTTTCTCAGGATTGAACGACAAAGCTGACTGATTCTGAAGGTGCATCAAAATTTATCACATTCAATATTTCTACGGTGCACTTGGGGACTCCATTGTGACGAGTCCACTATGGCAAACCTTCTGTTTCATTTGTGGCTTCCAGAGACAGACACACATGGTCTCATCCACAACTGCACCTAGCTATGCCTGAAGCTAATCTGCAGAAAATTATCAGAAAGGGGAAGGCTTTTCGGGAAGGTACTTCTACTGCTGAAGCAAGTATTTCTAATGATTTTCACTGTTCCCCTATTAAGACTCCAATAGTTGCTTCTCATTTTCCTGATATAGCCTCTGTTGGAGTTTCCCGAAGTTTAAAGTTTGGAAGTGTTCTTGTTGAGTTTTCCTCTCCTGGTCTTGGAATGGAGGGAGAAAGCCTTGTCACTCCATTCTCTCATGAAGTTGTACCGTGGTTTAGTCCTAGGATTTCTAAGGATTTTCTCATCCTTGTCTTTATGACCCCTCCTCCTATTACTGTTGCTACTACTATACACACACCAAACTCTATTCCCTTTAGTCCCATATCCTTTCCTTCAAACCCTCTTCTATTTCCTTTCCCTCCTGCAAACGCAGTTCTAGCCTCCCCTGGTCGAACCCCTTCTCCTAATAATTCTCCTCCACCTCACATCCCTATGGCAGGAGCCAATCCCCATGTAAACAGACTGGATGCCATAATGGCCACGAGATATGCCCCTCTAGTCCTACCTCAGCCCATGAACCCTCTCCTTATGAGAGATTACTTGAAATATATGCCTAAGTTCACTAGAGAAGAGGACATAATCACTGAGGAGCACCTAGCTACCTTCTATAGTTATGCAGACAACCTAAACATTAAAAATGAAGATGTCTGGATAAGATTCTTTGTCCAGAGCCTCGATGGTGAGGTTAGGAAATGGTTTAGGGGACTGAACTCTAGATCTGTTGTTGGGATTGAGGCTCTATATAATGCTCTCTTGAGACACTGGGGACATAAAAAATATTTCATGTATTACATGATATATTTTGGGTCCTTAAAAAAAAAGGAAAGAGAGTCGGTCTCTGACTTCTCCAAAATATTTAACAAGATGTATAATAAAATCCCTGTGGAGATCAAGCCCACAGAATCCTCTGCTAAGATCTCTTATGCTAATGCTTTTGACCCTGATTTCTTCCTTATGTTGAGAGAGAGAAGGGATGCTTCCCTAGCTCAAATGTAAGATGTCGCTGTGGAGGTAGAATCTAATGTGATGGCGGTTGACAAACTCAGAAATAAATATGATACAGACATAAGAAAGGGAAGGTCTGAGGCATCAAACTTTGGTTCCTTTGCACCTTAGCCTCAAGTAGAGGATCTAACCAAAATGGTGAAATACATGTCTGCATAAATGGAGAAGATGAAATTCGAAGGGAAGCAGACATACATAAACCCTCAAAATATTGACAACAAAGGAAACTTCAAAAGGATGAATAATAATGTTCCTTGGGTTATACCAAGAGAACCCAAGAATAGAGATAGAGATGATCAGAGGATCCAGAATCCTCTTCAGAACAACTTGGTTGATAATGGGGAAGGGGGGGAAATAGATGAGATTGATCCCGAAATCCATTGTTTTGGAGACACCTCCCCTTTTCCCCATTTGACTCAATCAACATATGAGGAGTCTCTCATGGACAACCAACTTAATGAGATGAGCAAGGGAGACAAGGCTAGCAGCAGCCAAAATAGATACAACCTTAGATCCAAAAAGAAGGTCGGAGCGTCTGATGCTTGTGAGAAGCCCACCAGAGTAGAGAAGCTTGATAAAGATGTGGCCGATGGAAGTAAAGGTAAGAAATTCCAAGCCCCCTCCCCATTAATCCAGAATCTTGTTCCTGAATCAAGATAAATCTCAAAGTTTATATCCTCTTTTAATTTTGAGCATGAAATTCAGAAAATCAATATCCTTGTTCCCCTCTCCGAGCTAGTCAAACATGAGGACTTGAAGAAATCCCTCTCTAAGATTTTGTAGCCCGAGCCACCTTGCCATCCCATAGACTCAATTAACTTGCAAGATGAAAATTCCGCAGTCATCCTAGGGCCTATGGTAGAAGACATAGATGATTCGTTCCCTCCCTTCTACATGTCCCTGAACATACATGACAAGGTGTTGCACGACTATCTGATGGATTCTAGGGCCTCACATAACCTTATGCCTAAAAATTTCATGGAGGAACTAGGGCTGGAAGTCACAAAGGCCTATCACGACTTGTATTCTTTCAATTCAAGGATGGTACAGTGTCTTGGGTTGATCAAGGATCTGGTTGTGACCTTGTTTCAGTTGCCAATGAAAAGTGTGGTCATGGATATCATGGTGGTTGATGTCCCTCCCAAGTTTGGCATGTTGTTGTCGAGATCTTGGATTATAAAACTTGGGGGAACTTTGCATATGGACCTCACGTATTCTACCATTCTAGTCTTTGGAGGGAAACAAAGAAGATTATACAGAGAAGCTCAGCTAGCCTACATTGTCAGTGATGAAGCGAACCCCACAAATCATCTCATCTTTTCCCTTGACATTGATTTGGGATCTAGCTTGTTGCAGCTCACCAACACCCCTGAGGCTCCTCTTCATCTGAAAAAGTAGCCCGCTTATTTTAATGAAGTACACCCCCCAACTACTGTCGTGTGGAAATTGTTCTTTGATGGAGCTTCCTCTAAAGAAGGTGTTGGTGCTGGAATAATTCTTGTTTCCCCTACTTAGGAAACTATATCTCTGTCATACAAATTAGAGTTCTAAGTGACCAATAATGTGGCAGAGTATTAAGCTCTTGTTTTGGTCTCGAGGGCTAGAAAGGACATGTGACTCAAAGAAATCGTTGTCTTTGGGGATGCCGAGTTGGTCGTAAGGCAAGTCAGGAATATTTATCAAGCCAAGCATCCTAGGTTGAGATCTTACAGGAATGAAGTGTGGGATTTAATAGACAACCTTTTTCTAGCTTTCAATATTTCATTCATTCCTAGAGAGAAGAATACTTTGGCCGATTCTTTGGCTGTTTCGGCAGGTAATTTCAAATTTCCCCTGCCACCAAAGCTCAAGTACGATATAGAAGTAAAATATAGACCCTATACACTAGATAATGTCAAGCATTGGAAGGTATTTGAGGATTATCTTGAGATAAGAAGATTCCTGGAGACGGTTGATGAATTTTTTGCATTACAAATAGACCAGGAACATGAACTTGAAAGTGGCTCCCATACTGATGCGCTTTTAAAAATTTTTGCTAATCATCACATTGCACAATTACCAAATAATTACATTCCAAAGGGATTAGTCCCATTGGAGAGGATCTTTGACAATAATGATGTGGTAGTGAAAGCTAAGAAGCCAGTTGATGATGCTGACATATCTGAATGCAACATTGGCACATAAAAGGAGCCAAAATTTGTCAAATTGTCAAGCAGTTTGACAAAGGAGCAGAGGATCGAGTATGATGATATTTTGAAGAAGTTTGCGGATGTGTTCGCCTAGACATATGAAGATCTCAAAACATATGATATATACATCATTGAGCATAATATCCCACTGAAAGAAGGAGCCAGACCTTTTCGGCAGAAATTAAGACAGATTAATCCCA
Organism: Picea mariana; assembly: GCA_032191745.1. NCBI lineage: Eukaryota > Viridiplantae > Streptophyta > Pinopsida > Pinales > Pinaceae > Picea > Picea mariana. The sequence continues at coordinate 172,481 of JASDQU010240992.1, forward strand.
TGCTGTTGCATGTCATGGAAAGGGAGGTGAAGAAGATGTTGGATGCCCAGATCATTGTGCCTTTGAGGTATTCTGAGTGGGTGGCTAAATTGTTCCCAATGAGAAAGAAGAGTGGGGAAATCGAACTTTGCATCGATTTCAGGAACCTGAACTGAAGATCTAAGAAAGACAATTATTTATTGCCGAAGATGGAACACATATTGCAAAGGGTAACTGGCGCATCAAGGATATCCATGATTGATGGCTTTTCAAGCTACAATCAGATATCAGTCTTGCCTGAGGACCGAGAAAAAACAGCCTTCACCACTCCTTGGGGCACATTCATGTATGCCAAAATGCCCTTTGGACTGATGAATGCATGTGCAACCTTTCAACGAGCCATGAATATCGCTTTCATTGGAGAAAGGGATAAGTTTGTGGTAATCTATCTGGATGAAATTACAATTTTCTTCAGATCTGATAAAGAGCATTGTGAGCATTTGAAACGAGTTTTTCTGAAATGCAAAAAGTTCGGCCTTTCCCCGAATCCTAAGAAATATTTGTTTTCCATGAAGGAGGGGAAGTTGTTGGGCCATATAGTGTTAGTGAAAGGAGTCAGAATCGATCCAAGCCGCATGGAGGCAATCCAGGCCTTATCACTTCCTCGATCCAAGAAAGAAGTCCAGTCCTTCTTGGGTAAAATTAACTTCTTGAGGAGGTTTGTTTGTAGTTTTTTTGAATTGGTGAAGCATATCACAACAATGCTTAGGAAGGGGAACAAAGTAAAATGGACTGCTTAGTCTAGAGAATCCTTCAACCAGATCAAGAAGGCACTGAATGAGACACATTTTCTCATCAGTCCAGATTATTCCAAGGATTTTCTGATCTTTTTGTTTGCCTCTTCGGACATAGTGGCAGTTGTTTTACTACAAAAAAATGTCGAAGGACTGGAGCAACCGATCTCCTTTTTTAGTCAGGCATTGAGGGATGTCGAAATCAAATATGACATCATGGAGAAGCAGGCCTACGCTTTGGTTAAAGCTCTCAAGGATTTTAGAATCTATGTCCTTCATTCAAAAATCATCGCGTATGTTCCTTCAACTTCAGTGAAGGAAATTCTCATTCAGCCGAACATAGACGGAAGGAGGAGCCGATGGATAGCCAAAATCCTCAAATTTGACCTGGATATAAAGTCCACCAAATTAGTCAATGGTCAAGGTTTAGCCAGACTGCTGGCTGAACCTAATCGTGAAGCCTTGGGGATACGCTTCATCGGTGAGAACTCAGAAAATATGCAGGTTGAACCTTATGATATAAGTGCTCAGAGGAACTCCCCGTTAGCAAAATGCTCTTGGTATGAGGATGTCATATATTATCTGTAAGAGTTATGAACCCCTGATGGCATGTAAAGGAAAAAGGAAAGATCTCTCAAGCTCAAAGGAATCAAATATTTCCTTATTGAGTAGGTTCTGTATTGGAAAGACCCCCTGGGGGTACTGCTGAGATGTTTAGACCCACACGAAGCACAGAGGATTATGTCATATTTTCATGATGGCTCATGTGGGGGGCATCACTTCTGGAAAACAACGGCTCATAATATTCTCAGGGATGGTTATTTCTGGCCCACTCTATTCACTGATGTTTACAAAAAAGTTAGAACCTATGTTAAATGTCAGAAATTCTCAGGGAAGAAGCAATTAAAACCCCTTCCATTGAAACTTGTGATTGCTTCAGGACCCTTCCAGTAGTGGGACCTAGAGTTCATTGGGGAGATTCATCCTGCATCCAATGATAAACATAGGTGGATCCTGATGGCCACAGATTATTTCACCAAGTGGATAGAAGTTATCCCCGCCAGGAGTGCATCCCACAAGGTTATTATCAGTTTCCTATAGGATATCATAGAAAGGTTCGGTTGTACGAGCCGAGTCGTCACCAATAATGCTGCATCTTTCAGAGTTGAACCCCTGGTCCGATTCTGTGAGCAGTTTAGGATTGCTCTGATCCACTCTACCCCCTACTACCCACAAGGCAACGGATTGCCAGAGTCTTCTAACAAAGGCCTCATCAAAATCATCAAAAGACTAAGAAGAAAACAAAAAATAATGGGATTCAAAACTCAAGTTCACTGTGTGGGATGATAGGGTGAAAACAAAGAGGTCCCTGGCCATCTCCCCTTTCCAGCTTGTATATGGGACTGAAGTAGTTTTCCTATCTCAATTAGCCCTGCCTGTGGAAAATTTATTCTAGGACTTCCAGGAAGAACCTGATGATATGATCAGGAGAATACATCAGCTGATAGAAGTGCAACAGACTAGAGAGAAGATGGTAGACAGAGAACACGATCGTCAAAAAAAAATCAAGCAGACCTTCGACATAAAGGTGAGAAAAGAGAGTTTCTAGCTGGGAGATCTGGTGCTAAAGTGGGATGCTCCAAAGAAGGACAAGGGAAAGCATGGAAAGTTTGATTCCCTCTAGAGAGGTCCCTTCAAGATTTTTGAAGTGTTTCCAAATAACACTTACATGTTACATAGTCCGGATGATCACGAGGTTTTTTCAGGCCCTATGAATGGGCACTTCCTTAGAAATTTTATTGTTT
>JASDQU010240992.1:175179-194046 GCA_032191745.1 Picea mariana
TCTATCCCCCATGGAGCCTAATGTTAGCGATTAAACTTGTCCTGCTCTTCTGGAGTGTGGTTTTTTGTCTAAATCTATGTTTGTTTATTTCTTCCCTCTTTTTACAGATCTGATTATAGTTTTTCCCTTCTCGGCGTATATTATCTTAGCCTGTTTTCCTTTAATCGACTGTTTTCCCTGTCAAAATGTGCCCGAGAGAAATCAGTCCCAAGATTCTCTGTTCTCCTAGAGGCTGATAACTTTTCCCTTTTCCCATATCTGAACCTTCGCCTTCCCAGGCTTAAGTCCAATCGGCCAAACCTACATTTTCTCTTTTCTGAAGCGCTAAGAAAGATTGAGCAATGACATAAATCAAGCAAGTGGGCAAAGATCAATGTTCATTGGTGAGGATCCATCATTAAGAAGATCAACAGCCATTGGGCGAGTGGAGGTCACAGAGTTACATAGGGGTTAGCATCATGCAAAGTCACGATTTCATGAGTTGGGAGAGCAAGGGAGTAGAGTCATCAGTACTCATGAAGCCCAAAGTGTTGAAGTCCCAAAACCAGGGATAATAGGGAGCCGCTTGATCTCATGGTGATAGGTGGCAGCGGATCGAGATTTTCGAGAATCGGCAGTTCGAGGTTCTCATCAACGCATAAACCCATAGCCTCAAGCCCCGTAATGTGAAATGTGAAAGTATCGAGGATGGGCCCATGGTCCTAGCCAGTGATCATATGAGTGAAGGGTAAGGAAGGCCCCAACATAATGCAGCTCCCGTCGCGATTTCGACAATCGAGATTCTCGAGGGTAAGGAGTTTATCCCTTCCCATCTCCGATACTTGAAATCCGTGAAGCACCATTGGTTTTGGGGTAAGGTTAGAGCCAACTATCATTTGGGGAGTAGGGCCAAAGGAAAGATAAGTTCTTATTCGGCCTGCAGACAGCTAAGAGCCAGCTAAAGGAGTGATCCTGGCCATCGATTCTACTGGAAGTTTGAGCCATTGGTTTGGACAGGATGATTCTGTGACATCGGGTATCGGGGATCCTAGGCACAGCATATGAGAATCCCCAAAAGGGAAAATTCCAAAGTTCCTTTGCAAATAGGTGTAGGATTATAGGACCGGGTTACGTTGAGGATGGAGCCAAAGGAAGGGAGGCCAGCCTTCGAGCCTTTGAAGAGTTGGTGCATTTTCATCCCCTGTACATTCAGTCTTGACCACCCTCCATGGAAGAAGCAGTTAATGAAAGTTGAAGTGGGTGGTTGAAACCTCATCTCAACCCATAAATGGAAGGCGTGGGGAAGGTCAGAAGTAGTCAACCTGTGATACCCTGATGGACAGTTTCCCTATGAAATCCATGCCATCTAAAGCAGTGTGATATGAGAAGCTATGTTCATAGTCTGCAAGAAAATCATGCACACGTAAACCTTTAAATGAAGTAGCTCAACGACTGTCCTGCTGGCAGGGGAGAAAATTGCTCTAAGTATATAAGTTAAATTTTGAGATTTTGGTAAGTATCGATGGTAGAGCTAAGCTCCTGATTGTAAATATTTAACAAAGCCTCTGGTTATCTAGTTATAGACTGATATTTGAGACTTCTTGTTTAGTGGTAGCCAACCTCTCTTTCTTTCCTTTTTCCTCTGAATCTTAAAGCTCGGGCATGGATGATCCAATTGGGTGTTGTAATGACTATATAATGTGTGTTTGATTATATCAATATCGCAACGTTTTAAGTCTCTTGAAGTTTCTCAAGTCTCGGAGGATCTCATATCTAAGGATTTTCTCATTTAAAGGCTGCTAGAAGACCAGATGTCCAGAGAAAACTTTGTTTTCTTTTCTTTCCTCCACTTACTCACCACTATGCAAATTGTTGGCTCAAGTTATATCAATACCTCACCTGTCTTTGTTGTTCCAACCCATTTTTCTGAGTTAAATCGATATTGTTATGAGTTTACTTCCATTCAATCACCTTTTATAAACAAATTGTGACATTCAAACTGATGGGTATCAGGCTTGTCCTCATTGCAATCTGAGGCCAACTTTCGGTGCTAACACATATTATACCACATAGAGAATAGTTCTACGAGTATGCACGATATGATTGAGGTGATTTTTTCTTGGGGGATGACTCGAAAACCAAAATTGTCAGACGAGGAAGAGTTTGATTGATTCTACAAGATGGGAGGAAAAGAACCCTTCCAGGCGTGCTACACATTCTGGTTTTGGTAAGAAATCTGATCTCTATCAGCAAGATGAGTGATGTTGGAGTGCACACTCTATTTCAGAAGGATTGGTTCAAGATGGTTAGAGGTGAAATGGTCTTAATGAAAGGAGTTCGAAGTGGAACCATATACAAGTTGCTAGGGAGTGTCAACTTGATTGGATGCAACAACATCATTTTTCCTAAAGTCGAATCGACTTCGACTTGACTCGACTCAACTCGGGCTGAGTCGATTCAAACCAACTAGACAAATCATCTTAAATTCCACCCTACCATGCTATGGCATGAGAAGATGGGACACATTGGAGAAAAATGACTTCAAGCTATGCACAATAGAGGTATGGTCGAAGACTTTCTTAAGTGCAATTTAGAATTTGAATTTTGTGAACATTGTGTATATGGAAAACAAATTTGGGTGAGGTTCCCATCTAGAGAAATAAGGGAAAATGGGATTCTAGAGTTGGTTCATAGTGATGTGTTTGGCCCGGTTACAGTTCCTTCACTTGGTGGATCCTTTTATTATGTCTCCTTCATATATCATTTTCCCAGGAAGACATGGATATATTTCCTAAGGAAGAAATCAAAGGTTTTTGATAAATTCAAAGAGTTTAAATCTCTTATATAAAAATGAATAGATAAGAATATTAAGGTGTTGAGAACTGACAACGGTGGTGAATTCTATGGAAAATAATTTGATCAGTTCTTCCAAAAGTGTGGCATAGCACACCAAAATACCACACCATATACCCCAAAACAAAATGGAGTTTCCAAGAGAATGAAAAAATGTTTATGGACAAGGAAAGGAGCATGCTTAGTGGTCTTGGGCTCACATAATAATTCTAGGAGGAGGCAGTCGACACTGCAATATATCTGGTGAATATGTCTCCTTCATTGGTGTTAGTTGCCATGACTCCACATGAGGTATGGTTGGGTAAGAATCCTTTGGTTTCACATCTCAAAGTATTTGGCTGTGATGCATTTATGCATGTTCGCAAGGAAAAGAGGAAAAAGATGGACACGAAGGTATTCAAATGTATTTTCATTGGATACAAAGAAGGAATGAAAGGATATAATCTCTGGGATCATGCATCAAGAATAATAGTTTACAGTTGATATGTGGTCTTTAAAAAAGTCAGAGGTAAGTCTGATCTTGAAGAAATTGTTCATACCGAGAATAATCCTGAGACGGTGTGGTTTGAACTGAGGAATGAAGAAGATGATTCAGAAGAGTCAACTGAATCATAGGAAGAGGTGGAACAACCGATTCTTGTTGTAAGGAGTTCATATAGAGTAAGAAAACTTGTCGAAAGGTATAGCCCACCCGAATTTCATTCTGCATTCATGTTAACTGCCATTGACGATGAGCCCAAGTTGGTCGATGATGTAGTCAACTCGGCAGAGGGAAAACTATGGAAGGATTCCATGGTCGAAGAGATGGAATCCTTGCACAAAAATAAGACATGGGACTTAGTCAAGTTTCCTAGTGGAAGAAAGTCTGTCAGTAGAAAATGGGTATTCAAGAAGAATCTGAATGTTGCAAGACAAGTCGAGAAGTTAAAAGATCGACTGGTAGCGAAAGGATATTCCCAAGTCGAGGGAGTCAACTTTGGTGAGATTTTTCCCCTCTTGCAAAATTAACTTCCATTAGAGTACTAATGTCTCTAGTTGCAACATTTTATATGGAAATAGAACAGATGGATGTGAAGACATCGTTCTGACATGGGGACTTGGAAGAGGAAATCTACATGAAACAACTTGAAGGATTTGTAGTAAAGGGAAAGAAAGATTTGGTGTGTAAACTGAAAATTTCCTTTATGGTCTAAAGCAATAACCAAGGATGTGGTACTCGAAATTTGACACATATAGTCCTTAGTTTGGGATTTGTGAGAAGAAAAGATAATCACAACATATATTCCAAAGAAGAAGGTGGGTGTTTCATATATGTAGCTTTGTATGTCGATGAGATGTTGCTGATTGGAAACAACATGGATGCAATAAAGAAGGTGAAGAAGTAGCTATCCTCCAAGTTAGACATGAAGGATCTCCATGAAGATAAGTTCATTTTGGGAATGGAGATTAAGAGAGATCGAGCAAATAGAAATATTTGGTTGAATTAGAGAAGTATATTGAAATAGTTTTGAAACATTTCAACATGCAGGATTACAAACTGGTGAAGGTGTCAATTCCTGTGGGAGAAACGTTAATTGTTGAATAGTGTCGAAAGACACAGGATGAAATAGATGACATGGAATGTGTTCCCTATGCAAGTGATTTTGGTAGTCTAATGTCTGCAATGGTCTACAGTCAACCAGACATTTCCCATGCAGTGGGAGTGTTGTGCAGGTACATGTCGACACCTAGAAAGGAGCACTAGACAATTGTTAAGAGAGCATTCAATGATTTGTGTGGCATGAAGGAATATGTTATATGCTACCAAGGAAAACCTAGAAGTAAAAGTGGTAAATTAAATGTACATGGCTTTGAGGACGTTGACTGGGATGGATATTTGAATCGATGGAGGTCGACTAATGGATATGTCTTTAAGATGTTCAGTGGAGAAATAAGCTAGATGAGTAAGCGACAGGCGGTCATAGCCTTGTCATCAACAGAAGTTGAATACATGGAAACCACTCATGGAAGCAAAGAAGTAGTATGGATGCAAAGGATGTGTCCAGGAATTGGGTTTGAGAAGAGAGCTATAAAGATAAGTTGTGATAGTCAAAGTGAAATATTTCTAGAAAAGAACCCTGCTTATCATTCGAAAACTAAGCACATTGATGCACAATATAATTTCGTGAGAGACATGGTGTAAAACAACAAGGTTCTACTAGAGAAATTAGACACATTGGAAAGCATAGAAGACTTTTTGACCAAGTTTGTGAGTGTTGTGAATTTCTCTTGTTGTAGAGAGGTAATGGCCATAGCTGCCCTGGGTCTGTGAACGAAAGTTCAGAAATCTCTCGGTTTTATCAAAGAAGACAATAAGTGGGAGAATGTTCAGTTGTTATATTATTTACAGTGAAAGTCTATTCGAGGTGGATCGACAACTAGTCGAAGTCAAGGTGGATGGACAACAAGTCGAAGGTCGAGGTAGTTGACTAGGTAAATTCAAAGTCAAAGGTTGAGGAGGTTCGACATAGTAAAGGAATTGAAAGCAAGTCAAAGAGGTCAAGCGACAAGAGGTCAAAATGAGGGTGTGTGGAAACTAACTGAATACCAAATGAAGGTTAATTGGTAGTCGATTGGTAATCCGACTTGGTAGTCGACTATAACAGAATCTCAAGATTCATGGGATTTGTAGCCAACGATCTGCATGGATCCGTAACTGTTTTTGGGCGCCATTTATTTAGGGTTTTTCCTATTGTAAAGAATATAAAGAGGCATATTGTAAGGCCATAAATGCTAATCAAAGAATCATAAGATAGCTAATCTTTAGATAAATTTGTAGATGTAGGTTGTTGGTCATGCAGATGTAAGCCAAATTTGCTACAAGGTTGTTCTTGTGTAAGCAAGAGGGTATGATGGCGATTGTGTCTTTAGGTGTGGACCAAGGTTAGACATGTAACCTTTTATTCACATTGAATACAAAAACAAGGAGCATAACGCTCAAGGAATGTTGGTTTTCCCGGTTTGGGTTTCTAGGGTAAAATCTTTGTGTAATGTGTGATTGTTGTGTCATTTACATTCTTGATTAAATTCTTCCTCTCTTCTGCTAGGTTTAGTGTGGAAGTGTGTCTTATTTCCTGAAATGTACTTGGACTTGGTGTTGCTCACATCTGAGTAGTGCAAGGAGAAGTGTTATCAAGACAAGGTGCACATAGTTTATGTGTTGCACGCACTTGGGTGAGTGTGCATATTGCATTATGTTGTGCGCACTTGGGTTAGTGCATGGGAATGAATGGAAGTGAGCACATAATAGAGTTATATATGTGTATATATATGGTTGTACATGTAATGAGGCCGAATATCCCATGTGATTATGAGGCTCGTCAGCCGGGACATAAATAGGCCAGTGCACTTATCCATGTAAACATAATCATGGCTATTAATATAATATTACATCGCTGAGCATAGTCAGAATTAGATGATAAGAGATGGGGCGCTAGCTCCACCGGAAAAAAGGAAAAGGGGTTGAGTTGTAAGTATTGGGGAATTTTTTATAATATTTCAGAGAAAAGTGTAATGTTAGATAATTATTTTATCCTAAGTTCTCGGGGTAGGGAATGGGTCACTGAGTGGATTAAAGCTACTTTTGGAGTATCAATTTGAAGGCATGCAATATATATTGTTGAAATTAGTGTATTTTGGGGGGATTATGCATTATTCAAAGAATTATGGATTGTTTCAGGATCTCGTGAGTAGAAGGGGGTCGAACTATATGGAAAATATAATTATTACCTTATCTTCCCAAAGAAGCTTGCAGGGAGTTGTGGGAATGTAACCAAAATTCCATTGTTGAGGAGTCGGGTTGACATACCGTGAGAAGTCTCACTGGGTGAGAGATGGGATGTTGTGGAGTGGTCGTCAGAATCGTGAGCATACTCTCCATGTGAGAGTTTTGTTGAGAGTTGTTCCTTAGTGCACTGAGAATTAGTCGCAGGGCTCAAAGACTTCATTTCTAGCCTGTTTCTGGTAATCCTGGGAAGGGAAGTGGGGAAACCAAAGGACTGTTGAGCAGAGAAGGGGTACACTTCCTTGGTTGTGACAAGTTCCTAGGGAACGAGGGACTGTGGGCTAGTTGTAGCAGCTAGAACTTTGGACTAGGAAGCTCTTTTGATTTTCAGACCATAGCTTGTCGCTAGGAACCCTTTTTTATTGGCGAAGTTAAGACCCAGCTCAAGGGTGACTTGTTGCTAAAATATTATGAGAAAAATAGTCTATGGCTAGGAGGAACGTCTGAGTTATGGGAATAATTGTTGATTTCCATAAAATTCAATTGTTATTTATGTGCTTGTCTTGTTTACTGTGTGCACATTTGCTTGTGCTTGATATGGGTTAATTCTTGTATATAGTTGCATATAAGTATTTTTTCTTATTCAGTTCAATGTTGCTTGTACATGTAAATATGGTGCTTATAGACTATATTTTTAGTTGTGCATGAGTATTTATGTTGATGATATCCTTTCATGTTTAGTTAATCTTGTGATTTTGGATACGAGTCTTCCAAAAAAGGATTGGGTAGCTGGGTGCACAGGAAAGTAGCCTGTGTGCACAGAAGGATAGAATTTGTGTCTGTGTTTATAGAACTAGACTCTGCGCATAATGATATCATATTTGGTGCATGACGTGAATATGGATGTGCACATGAATGTGTTGTGGTATTTGTACTCTAGTGCGTAGTTGGTTGAGTTACTTCCGTTGTTATAAATTGTGTGGCGCAACTCAAGTTTGGGATGATTGTGTTGCTTCAAGTGATACTGCACAGACTTGCGTTAGAGTAAAATCTACGCAGTGAAATTTTAGAGTAATATTGCTCAGTAGTATGTTGGGGATGTTACAATTTGGTTAATTCAAATTTACAAAAGTTGAGGTTGTGTGACATGGACCAGCCTAGGGTAGCTGGGGATGTTACAAAGTGGTATCAGAGATATTGGTTCAACACTAGACTTTTATGGGCCATAGGGAAACAAGAAGTTGTAGAGTTTTTGTTTCAACGTTCAACCTTCCATGAGTTGATTTATGATTAAGACAAAATTCAGACTGGCAAGTGGTCAAATTTCGAATTTTGTTGTGGCCATGGTGCATATTAAGTAAGAATGCACAGATATGCATGCTAATTTTATGATATTGTGGAGAGTGGCACTGAAACTGCACAATAAACAATGGTGCATGGGTGTGCACACTAAAGGTTTGGGACTGCACATGACAAATTTGTGGTGTGTGTGCATTATTGATACATATTGTACAAGTTGAAAATTGACATCATGCATTGGTGTGTGTTGGATATCAATGCATTCATGGGATTGAGAATGAAGGATTCTGATAAGATGGTGTACATTTTTCATGGATTTGTTTGATGAATTCACATAAAAAATCTTGTTGTCTACACATTTTGCAGAATTATCAGTGATTAGAGCATCACAGAGTTAGTGCAGAAGGTTAAAATCATAGAAGATACACAGAGGAATTATAGTCCTGATGATGAATTTGGAGATATGTATGTCGATTTGGGTGTTGATGGTAAATAACCCAAGGGGGAGAACATGAACTTGGTAGACACCATAAAAGGACTAAAAAAAGATGTCCATAGATATAAGGATGATAATGAAAGGCTTATCAGATCCAAAGCACAAAACGATGAATTCAATGTCAAATTGATGCAAAGTCTAGACATAATAGAAATGAATATGGATAAGGAGATAGAGTCGAGTATATCAAGAAGTCACAAGTCTCATGATGAGAAAAGAAGAGAAGAAATAAGTGTTGGTAAGCATTCTTTCAGGAAAGTGTGCAGTAGTTCAAGTCCATCTCCTGTTAGAAAGAATAAGAGAATAACTAGGGTGGATGAGCTACAGGGAGAAATGAATAAGATCGAACCTCCTACCTTTGACGGTGAGCACAAAAAGGATGAGGATGTAGAGACATGGTTGCTAGGTATGAGGAAGTACTTCCATCTGCATAACTATTTTACACAGGTAGAAGGGATAATTTCTATATATCATCTAAAAGGAAAGGCATAAATGTGGTGGGATCAATTTGTGTAGGTGCAACACATTTATGAAAAGAAAGTGATTTGGAGGGAGTTCAAGAGGTATTTATTTTAGCACTGAGTAAATTGTTTTGGTTGAGGAAACAACCTACAAAGGTAACCACAAACCTCTTTAGAGCTGGGTACTAGCCTACTCAGTTTAGAGAGGGCTCTCTCTTGTCACTTAGTCTTTGATATATGGTATTTCTTGATAAAACAATGGATAGGGTTTAAAGTTTTCAGTGGATTCAATAAAGTGTTGTTGGTAAGGAGGATAAAGATGTTTTTTGGGCTATGGTGTCAAATATTGAAAACAAATGAAGATGATGTCTGGTAGATAGAACCTCACAAAGGAACAGAGGCTAAATTTGGTGAATGAAACCTTCCTTTTTAGATTGGTTATAGAGGGTGAAAGAGGAAGAAATAAACACATAACAACATCAGATCATCATATAGATGAATTATGACCTTATTAGGAAGCAAGGACAAATTTTAAATTCTTTGAGTTTAGAGCACCTTTTAGATGAATTCTAACTCTTAAAAATCAATTTAAAGACAAAGAACACAATGTCAGCACATCACCATTAGAATCTATTTCATGAAGGTTTAGGACTTCTGCATTTCATTCCATTCAGATTCAAAGATTTACAATGAAGGTAAAAAATACAATAGTTCTGCCAATTCGCCCCCTTTTTTACATCAAAATGATCCAAATATATAAAATCCTACTTGCCATACTAGCCTACTAGGGATCGAGTTCCTCCTTACTACAATAGTGGATATGTTTAAAATATAAGAGGACAACTCAAAATGACTTTACTAAAAATAGTAAGTCTATTTGACCCTATTTAATGCAAAACAAACATATCTTATACAATCAAATATCCAAGCTAAATTCGACTCTGAAGTGTGGATGAGTCATCAGGTTCATCTGAAGATCCTTTCAAGAGAAATGGTGTGTTTTCATGTAGCTCTATCACCTTTGCATAGCGGACTAGTGCTAGCACTACACAAATGATACTTACAGTGTTTGTGTAGCGCACTGGGCTTTCTTTAAATTTGTGCAGGTCCAAGTGGAAACCATTGATATAAAACCCGATTTAACCTCAAATAAGGTATACTTAAATTTTTATGCTATCCTTCTCATTAATATATGACTACAACATTTGTGTAGTGATAGCTCGCTACGCAAGTGTTGTGTATGCTTGTTTTATGAGTCAAAAATTGCAGCTGCTAAAAGGGGTGACTCACGTTGTCAAAATTGTCTAGATCAGAAGCACATGTACATCAAAAAGATGTTTATATAGTAATGTGTTTAAACTTAGCTAGCTTCTTCCACCTTTAATCACTATTTAGTTTGCAACTATAATGGCTCCTTTCCTCAAAAAATACAAAATTGTGAGTTTTCTCCCTTTCATATTTCTGCTACTTCTCCAAGTAGTTCTAGTCTCCTCTTGGCTTCATCATTCAATTGCATTTTTTTCTTTAGATGCATATTATCTATCCTCAATGTTAGAATCTATAGTTTCAAATTTCCCACTTTCCTGATCAGGGCTGCATTTCTCTTCAAATTTGACTGGGTGTTTGAAAGGGATGCACATGCATGATCTATGGCTGATTTGCATTCTTGAAAATTCTTCATTAATAAGTCCTCTAATATACTTTTTTCTTCCTTGATCTGAATAATCTAGTCTTGGGATTCCCTTAATTTCTTGTTGAGCCATCTTATGTTCCTTTCTCCTTATGTGCGAAAAGTAGGAGGTATTTCACTTACTTCTTGCTTGCCTTGTATCTTTGGACTATTCTTCATGGTCGAGGTTCTTATCAGAGGTGTTGTGGTCTTGGCTACAACTGTGGTCTCGGGGTTTTGCAAAATTCCCTTGGTTGTTTCACTTTTAGGATCTATCTTGACTTGTGGTGTTTGTTCCTTAGAACCTCTCTCAGCTAGCTTCCTCTTTAGCTCTTTGTTTTCTTGATAAAACTGAGAAATCACATGCTGAGCCTTTCTGAGTTGTTGTTGTATTTCCCTAATTTCTGAGTCTTTCTCTCCTGCTTTAGTTTGGCCTTCATCCATCTCCTGATTTGCAACCTTAACATATTTTGTCTGGACTATTGGTGTAAGAATCCTTCTTGTTGTTGACCTTGCAGTTGGCCTTCTAGGTGTCTGGGTCTCCTTTGGTTCATCAGTGAACAAAAGCTTCCTACCCTTTTTTGGAACTGGTTGGCTTGGAGGAGAGCCTTCAACTTCCTTTCCTTTGCAATGATCAGCAACACTTTCTCCCTTTCGACCTAAACTTCTAGGAGACAATCTTTCAGTAGATAATGGGGTATCTCTTTTGGGGTCCAGGGGAATATTAGCTAAGGACAAGAAAGAATCCCAGTCCTTGTTTAGTTTTCTGAGTTGTTCAACAACTAGTATCTTCACTAAGGAGAAGTGGAACAAGCTTCTCTTAAGTTGGTCATCCCTAGCGTGGACCTTGTCTGACATCTTTCCTAAGATTCTATACAGGTAAAAAGTCAAGTTGAGAGGGATTTTTCCTATGAAGTGCAAGAGGAGTCTCACATGGTACTGGTATACCCTATCAAACCTAGACTCACAAGTAAAATATCTTTGTATGACCCTCAACAACTTCTCATAGGGATCTAGCACATATTCCCTAGGAATGGTGGATCCTATCTTCTGACTTCTATATTTAGGCTTAAGGAAATCAATGTAAAATACATAATCCAAAGGCATACCTTTAAACCATCTTTCCCCTAGGATTGGGATCTTTGTAGCAACAACTATTGATTCCTCTCACACTGGGAATATGACCCCAACAAATTTTTTCTTGCTACCATTGTAGTTAAGGGAAAACTCCTTTGTCATTTGTTGGTTGTATCCTTTAATTTTCTCACAAAATCGAATGCACCCAACCTTCTCAAAAGAAACTCTGAACGGAGGGTCCGATTTCACCAATTTGAGGCTTGTGACTCATATCTTAACACATTCCCTCCTATGTGATTCTTTTTATCTCATGTTGTCATGGATAAATGAATAAATATGCAAGGTGGATGTGAATCTGTGGCAGGAGAAGAAATGCTCAACACCTAATAGGTAAGCTTGTGCAATAGTCCTAACAAAGCTAGGGTTTGTTTCAAAACAACATGAGAGTTTCACTATGTGATAAGGAAATAACTTAGTAGGCTATCAATGTGTGGGAAGTTAAGCTTCAAATGTATTTATCCCATCTGGCGACCGAGTATGAGGTGAGGAGAAAAAACATAAGCAATGTGATTTACATAGCGTGCAAGTCTGCACAACACATGTGTAGCGCAAAAAATAGGGTTTGGTAGCAAAGTTTTTGGGAGTTTGCTCGAGAGGCCAGAAACTAGTTTGCAGGTCAAGAATGCATGCAGAGGGATGAAGGATGATGGATAAGGATATATGATTTGATGTGAAGAGGTTTGAGATGGAATAGTACATGTTTGAATTGAAAAGACCTCTTTGCATCATTTAAGTGACTTGTGCAGCAAACTTGCACATCGCTCCTAGTTTTGACCCTTCCAAGGTACAGATGCCACAAATAACCATCAAGAAACTTGTACTAACATTACTTCATGTGATTATACCCCAAATGATTCTTTGAAAATACCTCCCTCCTAAACTTATGACTTGAATATGACATATCCTTTCCTTTATATGAAATAATTTTAGACTCAAGACAAGGACCCTTACAAAATATTTCATGATGACAAACCACCTATGGACCTTCTAAATGACTTCTTCACTTTGATAATATATGATGACATATACAAACCATTGAATCAAACTTATGATTTTTACTCTTATTTGTCATGCACCTTACCCTTTTATTTTATTAATGACCCAAGGCTTCTTGATCCATCCCATGATAAACTATATACACAAACTGTGACTCAATTTAGGAATGCCTTGATATTCCCAAGACCATGGAATGACTTTCCAAACTTTAGAAAAACTCTAAGTTTTACCCTAAAAATACTGATGCTAACAATTTCCAAAATAAATGTCTAACCAAGTGATACTATGACAAGAAAATGAATGAGTTATTCGAAATCAAGCTTGGGAGTATGACAATTGACGAGTATGAAAGAATTTTTTAGAGTTGTTGAAATATGTGCCTTTTATCAAGGATGAACAAGTGAATATTCAGAGGCATCTGAGTGGTCTACCCTCATTTATTAGTGATAATGTATAGTATGATGATCCAAAGACATTGGAGGAAGCCATAAGGAGAGATAAGTGTCTCTATGAGAAGCAAAGGGGAATACCAACTTTCCAAAAGGCTTGGGAAGATAAGATGAAAAGAAACGTGGAATAGAGGAAGAAGGGGGCTAAGCCACCATTTTTCAGAAACACTGCATAAGGATAGTCAACTCTCCAGGATCCTAGAATGTTGAAGACAGTGGGAAGAAAGTCATGGAAGCAACCTATGTAGTGTTGGGGTTGGGGCAGAAATCATATGCGCAAAGATTTGCCTCAAAGAGGTGATAAGGAAAGGACTGTGAATAGTGTACATCAAGCTACGACCATTGATGACATGGGTAGAAATGTGCCAAGGATTTATGCAGCATTGGATAACAAGCAAGCTAATTTTCAGTCACACATGATCGAGGTGGAAGGTAAGATTAGTGACCAACCCATTGCTATTTTAATTGACTCAGAAGTTAGTCATAGTTATCTAGATCCTAAGATGGTGGAAAGATTCCATTTGCTGAGAAGCAAGCTTGGAAAATCTTGGTTGGTGCAGTTAGTTATAGGAGAAAAAAATAAAATTGATGAGATGGTTAAGGCATGTCCAATGGAGATGAATGGATTGCGCACAAATGATAATTTGAATATTATACCTTTGGGATCGTACATTTACCTCATTAGTATGGATTGGTTGTACGAGTATCATTATGTCCTAGAATATTAAAATAAGGCATTCACATTGCTCAATGAGCAAGGAAATTTGAGAAAAGTTCAATTAATTCCAAGGGTTGTGACTATAAGAGAATCTTCATCCTTGCAATTGAAGAAAATTTACATGAAAGGATGTCAAGTATTTTCATCTCTTTAGCACGGATGGAAGAGGCACCTAAGGAAAAAGTGTCAAGTGCGGAATACTGCAAAGTATTGAAAGAATTTGAGGATGTATTTAAATAGATATCGAGATTACCTCTGGAGAGAGATATTGACTTCTCTATTAATATGATGTTGGGAGAAGCACCTGCATCCAAGACTCCTTATAGGATGAGTATGTCATATTTTAAGAAGCTGCAGATGAAACTTGAAGAACTTATGAAGAAGGGATATATATGCCCAAGTGTGTCACCTTGGGGTACACCATTTTTTTTCATGAAGAATAAGGATGGTACGCTGAGACTTTGTATTGATTTCAGACAATTGAACAAAGTAAGAGTGAAGAACTAGTATCCTTTTCCAAGGATAGATGACCTGTTTGATCAACTAAGGGGCACAAGGATATTTTCCAAGATAGATCTCAGATATGGATATCACCAGGTGAGAATAAAAGAAGAATACATCAGTAAGATGACCTTCAGAACAAGGTATGGTCATTACGAGTTTATAGTGGTGCCATTTGGGTTGTGAATTGCACCAGTTTTCTTCGTGTGTTTGATGAATAGATTTTTCAAAGAGTATTTAGATAAGTTTTTCATTGTATTTCTAGATGATACACTTATTTACTCAAAATTTTAAGAGGAGCACGAGAAACACTTGAGGATGGTACTACAAATTTTGATGGAGCATCATCTTTATGCAAAGTTGAGCAAGTGTTCATTTTACCAACGACATATTCATTATTTGGGTCATATCATTTCATAATAAGGAATAGCGGTGGACCCAACAAATACAAAATCCATTGAGGAATGGCCAACACCAAGAAATGTTGTTGAAGTGAGATCCTTTATGGGACTTGCAGGGTACTAAAAAAGGTTTATTTAAGGATTCTTATAGATTATGCATTCGATCACATATTTTCAAAATAAATATGTGCAATTTGAATGGACTTTGGATTGTGCAAGTAGTTTACAAGACTTGAAGAGTTTCTAACAAGTGCACCAATTTTCAGAATTGTTGATCATGATGCAAAATTTATTTTGTGCACTGATGCATGCAAGGAATGACTAGGTGGAGTCCTGAGCCAAAATGGATATGTGGTATGCTACGAATCAAGGAAGTTGAAAGAGAATGAAAGGCTCTATGCTATGCATGACTTGGAATTGGCATCCATAGTGCATGCTTTGAAGATGTGGCAACATTATTTCATGGGTAAAATATTTGAGTTTAGAATAGACCATTGTGGTATTAAATATTTTTTTGGACAACTGAATTTAAATTCTAGACAAAGAAGGCGGTTAGATTTCCTCAGTGAGTATAACTTCGACATAAAGCATGTTAGAGTAAAAGAGAAGAAGGTGGTTGATGCACTTAGCAGAAGGGTGCATGAGATGCATGCTACAACCTTTAGCATGTACCAGAAAAATTTGTGTGATTTTTTTTTCGATGTTGCCAAATCTGATCTGCATTGTATGGACATAAAGGAGACTTTACAACAAGGTATGTCACAATATAATTTTGAAGGTTATGAGCTAAGAGAGGATTGGATCCTCATGTATAGATGTAGAGTCTATGTGTCGAATGATCAGGAATTGAAAAGCATGATATTGTCATAAATGCATAAAGTTCATTATGCTGGACATCCAAGTTACGGGAAGACAATTGTCGTGGTCAAGAAGAAATACTTTTGGCCAGGTATGAAAAGTAAGTTGTGAATTTAATTGTGATATGTCTTGAATGTTAGAAGGTCAAGGATGGGCACAAACATCAAGTTGGTTTTCTACAACCTTTGCCCATTCCTACGTGGAAGTGGGAAGTTGTGACCATGGAATTCATAAATAAGTTTCCTAGGACTTCTAAGCAACATGATTCTATTATGGTGGTGGTGGACAAGCTTACTAAAGATTCCCATTTTATTCCAGTGAAGTTAGTGCACAAGGTAGCCAACATTACTAAGATATACATGTGATAAATTTCTAATATGCATGGTGTACCTGAGACAATTATGTCTGACAAACATTCCAAGTACACCTTGAACTTTTGGAAAGGGCTATTCAAAGGATTTGGAACAAATCTGAATTTTAGCACAACATATCACCTTGAGACAGATGGTCAGACAGAGAGAGTAAATCAGGTGTTTGAAGACATGCTAAGGATGTATGTCATGGATAAGCCATTAAAATGGGAAGACTACCTACACTTGGTAGAGTTTACTTACAATAATGGGTATTAAGCATCTTTAAATATGAGCCAATTTGAGGAAATGTATGGTAGAAGGTGTAACAGACCTGTGAGTTGGGATAACCCAACAGATGACATAGAAATTGGGCCATATTTTCTCTGAGAAATGGAGGAGAAGATGGTAAATATCAAGCATAATTTAAAGGCTTGCCAATAAAAGTAGAAAATCTTCATAGATAAAGGTAAAATAGACATAGAGTTTAGAGTGGGCGATCACATTTTTTTGAAAGTGAAGGCCATGCGCAGTTTCCCGAGGTTGGGAAAATATTCCAAGGTAGCAGCGCACTATTGTGGGCCATTTGAAATCCTTTAAAGGATTGGTCCTGTTGCTTATATGATTGCATTGCCTACATCCTTATGTATTCATAATGTTTTCCATGTGTCATTTCTTAAGAAGTATGTACTTTATGCTAATCATATTGTTGATTGGAATGTGATTCAGGTGGAGACAGAAGGAAGATTTCAAGTGTGATCGGTTTACATATTGGATAGGAAAATCAAGCAACTCCAAAATCGAGCCATGGCGTTGGTAAAAGTCCAATGGACCTGGTACAGTCCTGAGGATGCAACTTGGGAGTGCGAGGATGCTATGCAAGTAGAGTATCCTCATCTTTTTGAAATTTTTGTAAATTTTGTATGTACATGAGTATATGATGTACTGAGGATAGGGCATAAATAAGGGGGAGGGGAATGTAATTTCCATGATATTTAACCCTTTGTAAGCATAAATATAGGTTGGTGGGCCATTGGAACCAAGTATAAATGTAATGTACATTTAGGATGGTGAGATGTTGGAACCTGGTTTTGGTGTTGCTCGCATCTAAGTAGTGCGTGGAGAAGTGTTATCAAGACAGGGTACACACAATTTATGTTTTGCACGTACCTGGTTGGTGAGTGCGCATATTTCACTGTCTTGCATACACCTAGTCGTTGAGTGCGCATATTGCAGTATGTTGCGTGCACTTGGGTTAGTGCATGAGAATGACTAGAAGTGAGTGCAAAATAGATTTATATATGTGTATACATATTTTTGTACATGTAATGAGGTCAGAGAGCCTGTTTGATTATGAGGATGGTGAGTCGGGACACAAATAGGGCAGTGCACCTATCCATGTAAACATAATCATGGTTATTAATATAATATTACATCATTGCATGTAGTCAAACTCAGACGATAAGATATAGGGGGATGAGTCCACCAGAAAAGGGAAAAGGGGGTGAGTCGTAAGTCTTGGGGAATATTTTGTAATATTTTTGGGAAAAGTGTAATGTTAGATAATTATTTTATCCTAAGTTCCCAAGGTATAGAATGGGTCACCAAGTGGAGTAAAGATACTTTTGGAGGTGACAAGTGTCAAGTGTAAGGAATGTAATATATATATTGTTGTCCTTAGTGTATTTTGGGATGATTATGAAATATTCGAAGAATTATGGATTGTTTCAGGCTCTCGTGAACAGAAGGGGTTTGGAATGTATGGAAAATATGATTAATACCTTATCTTCCTAGAGAAGATTGTAGGGAGTTGTGGGGTTGTAACCATAATTATACTATCAAGGAGTCGGGTTGACAAACCGTGAGAATTTTCTTTGGGTGAGAGATTGGACGTTGTGGAGTGGTTGTGAGACCCGTGAGCATACTCTCTAGGTGAGATTTTTCCTGAGAGTTGTTCCCTAGTGCATTGAGTGTTAGTCATAGGGCTCGAAGACTTCCTATCCATCCTGTTGTTGGTAACCATGGGAAGGAAAGTGGGGCAACCAAAGGACCATTGAGCAGAGAAGGAGCTCACTTCCTTGGGTGTGACAGGTGCATGGGGAATCAGGGACTATGCGATAGTTGTAGAAATGAGAACTTAGGACTGGGAAAATCTATTGAGTTTCATACAATAGCTTGTTTCTAGGAACCCTTTTTCCCTGGTGGAGTTAAGCCCCATCTCGGGCGTGACCTATTGTTAAAAGCTTATGAGAAATAGAGTCTATGGTTGGGACAAATATTTGAGTTATGCACGTAGTTGGTGATTTCCATGAAAGATAAGTGTTCTTTGTTCTTGTCATGTTTATTGTGTCCATATTTTTCTATGCTTGATATGGGTTAATTCTTGTATGTAGTTGCATATAAGTATATGTTTTTATTCAGTTTGATGTTGCTTGTACATGTAAATATGGTGCTTATATCCTATATTTGTAGTTGTGCATAAGTATGTATGTTGATGATATCCTTGCCTATTTAGTTAATTGACGTAGATCCCCAACCCTCAGATCGGAGTCCACACAGGATCTTTCACTTTCGGCCCCTTAGAGTCTAACTGGCTCTTCAATTTCCTCTTTGGGAAATTTATTCACACACCCAAATGAGTGTATGTCACAGGTCCTTCTGATTTATTCTCACGTGACCTTTGCATTGGCGTGAAATCCATGATCAACACCCAACTGAAATTGGGCCTTTCCTCTTTTCCTTTCGGGATACCAGATTTTGCAAGTTCATGAATCCTGTTGTCGAGCGCCTTACCTCTTCGACCTCCGAAACCCGAAATACCAAACACTAGATCCTTCTCGCCACTGACTTCGACTTTCCACTCATCGTGATTTCAGGAGTTGCAATGACATGCAACTCTGTCTCTTGACTCTCGGAGTCCTGAAATCCGAATTGTCG
>JASDQU010240992.1:194233-205695 GCA_032191745.1 Picea mariana
AAAAATCTGTGTCTCATACTTGTGAGTGAATGTTGTGCGTGATTGATATTCTTTATGTTATCTGCTTTATGTTCATAACTCTGAATTTCACCGTAAAGACTCACTGCCACTAAAGATTCAAAGCTAAAACAAGGGAAATTGTTAATAATCTACACTAATTGATTCACCCCCCCTCTCAGTTAGTTCATACCTGTAACAGACTGGTGCTAGCACTACGCAAATGATACCTACGGTGTTTGCGTAGCGCACTGCGCTTTCTTTAAATTTGTGAAAGTCCAAGTGGAAACCATTGATATAAAACCCAATTTAACCTCAAATAAGGTATACTTACATTTTTATGCTATCCTTCTCATTAATATATGACTACAACATTTGTGTAGTGCTGGATCGCTATGCAAGTGTTGCGTATGCTTGTTTTATCAGTCAAAAATTGCAGCTGCTAAAAGGGGTGACTCACGTTGTCAAAATTGTCTGGATCAGAAGCACATGGACATCAAAAAGATGTTTATATAGTAATTTGTTTAAACTTAGCTAATTTCTTCCACCTTTAATCACTATTTAGTTTGCAACTGTAATTGCTCCTTTCCTCAAAAAATACAAAATTGTGAGTTTTCTCCCTTTCATATTTCTGCTACTTCTCCAAGTAGTTCTAGTCTCCTCTTGAATTCATCATTCAATTGCATTTTTTTCTTTACATGCATATTATCTATCCTCAATGTTAGAATCTGCACTTTCAAATTTCCCACTTGCCTGATCAGGGCTGCATTTCTCTTCAATTTTGACTGGGTGTTTGAAAGGGATGCACATGCATGATCTATGGATGGTTTGCATTCTTGAAAATTCTTCATTAATGAGTCCTCTAATATACTTTTTTCTTCCCTGAGATGAATAATCTGGTCTTGGGATTCCCTTAATTGCTTGTTGAGCCATCTTATGTTCCTTTCTCCTTATGTGCGAAAAGTAGGAGGTATTTCACTTACTTCTTGCTTGCCCTATATCTTTGGACTATTCTTCATGGTCGAGGTTCTTGTCAGAGCTGTTGTGGTCTTGGCTACAACTGTGGTCTCAGGGTTTTGCAAAATTCCCTTGGTTGTTTCACTTTTAGGAGCTATCTTGACTTGTGGTGTTTGTTCCTTAGAACCTCTCTCAACTAGCTTCCTCTTTAGCTCTTTGTTTTCTTGATAAAACTGAGCAATCACATGCTGAGCCTTTTTGAGTTGTTGTTGTATTTCCCTAATTTTTGAGTCTTTCTCTCCTGCTTTGGTTTGGCCTTCATCCATATCCTGATTTGCAACCTTAACATATTTTGTCTGGACTGTTGGTGTAAGAATTCTTCTTGTTGTTGACCTTGCGGTTGGCCTTCTAGGTGTTTGGGTATCTTTTGGTTCATCAGTGAACAAAAGCTTCCTGCCCTTTTTTGGAACTGGTTGGCTTGGAGGAGAGCCTTCAAATTCCTTTCCTTTGCAATGATCATCAACACTTTCTCCCTTTCGACCTAAAATTCTAGGAGAAAATATTTCAGTAGATAATGGGGTATCTCTTTTGGGGTCCAGGGGAATATTAGCTGAGGACAAGAAAGAATCCCAGTCCCTGTTTAGTTTTCTGAGTTGTTCAACAACTAGTATATTCACTAAGGAAAAGTGGAACAAGCTTCTCTTAAGTTGGTCATCCCTATCTTGGACCTTGTCTGACATCTTTCCTAAGCTTCTATACAGGTAAAAAGTCAATTTGAGAGGGATTTTTCCTATGAAGTGCAAGAGGAGTCTCACATGGTACTGGTATACCCTATCAAACCTAGCCTCACAAGTAAAATATCTTTGTATGACCCTCAACAACTTCTCATAGGGCTCTAGCATATATTCCCTAGGAATGGTGGCTCCTGTCTTCTGACTTCTGTATTTAGGCTTAAGGAAATCAATGTAAAATACAGAATCCAAAGGCATACCATTAAACCATCTTTCCCCTAGGATTGGGATATCTGTAGCAACAACTATTGACTCCTATGACACTGGGAATATGACCCCAACAACTTTTTTCTGTCTACCATTGTAGTTAAGGGAAAACTCCTTTTTCATTTGCTGGTTGTATCCTTGAATTTTCTCACAAAATCGAATGCACCCAACCTTCTCAAAAGAAACTCTGAATGGAGGGTCCGATTTCACCAATTTGAGGCTTTGTGACTCATATCTTAACACATTCCCTCCTATGTGCTTCTTTTTATCTCATGTTGTCATGGATAAATGAATAAATATGCAAGGTGGATGTGAACCTATGGAAGGAGAAGAAATGCTCAACACCTAATAGGTAAGCTTGCGTAGCAGTCCTAACAGAGCTAGGGTTTGTTTCAAAACAACATGAGAGTTTCACAATGTGATAGGGAAGTGATTTAGTAGGCTATCAATGTGTGGGAAGTCAAGCTTCAAATGTGTTTATCCCAGCTGGCGACCGAGTATGAGGTGAGGAGCGAAAACATAAGCAATGTGATTTTCATAGTGTGCAAGTCTGCACAACATGTGTAGCGCAAAAAACAGAGTTTGGTAGCAAAGGTTTTGGGAGTTTGCTCGAGAGGCTAGAAACTAGTTTGGAGGTCAAGAAGCACGTAGAGGGATGAAGGATGATGGACAAGGATATATGATTTTATGTGAAGAGGTTTGAGAGGGAGTAGTACCTGTTTGAATTGAAAAGACCTCTTTGCATCATTTAAGTGACTTGTGCAACGAACTTGCACATCGCTCCTAGTTTTGACCCTTCCAAGGTACAGATTCCACAAATAACCGTCAAGAAACTTGTACTAACATTATTTCATGGGATTATACCCCAAATGATGCTTTGAAAAGACCTCCCTCCTAAACTTATGACTTGAATATGACATATCCTTTCCTTTATATGAAAAATTTTTAGACTCAAGACAAGGACCCTTACAAAATATTTCATGATGACATGCCACCTATGGAACTTCTAAAT
The DNA here is from genome assembly GCA_032191745.1 of Picea mariana. NCBI lineage: Eukaryota > Viridiplantae > Streptophyta > Pinopsida > Pinales > Pinaceae > Picea > Picea mariana. Next base: position 197,198 of record JASDQU010240992.1, read on the forward strand.
GAATTCTTCACTTTGATAATATATGATGACATATAGAAACCATTGAATCAAACTTATGATTTTTACTCTTATTTGTCATGCACCTTACCCTTTTATTTTATTAATGACCCAAGGCTTCTTGAGCCATCCCATGAAAAACTATATACACAAACTGTGACTCAATTTAGGAATTCCTTGATAGTCCCAAGACCATGGAATGACTTTCCAAACTTTAGACAAACTCTAAGTTTTACCCTAAAAATACTAATGCTAACAATTTCCAAAATAAATGTCTAACCAAGTGATACTATGACAAGAAAATGAATGAGTTATTTGAAATCAAGCTTGGCGGTATGATGATTGATGAGTATGAAAGAATTTTTTAGAGTTGTTGAAATATGTGCCTTTTATCAAGGATGAACAAGTGAATATTCAGAGGCATTTGAGTGGTCTACCCTCATTTACTAGTGATAATATATAGTATGATGATCCAAAGACATTGGAGGAAGCCATAAGGAGAGATAAGTATCTCTATGAGAAGCAAAGGGGAATACCAACTTTCCAAAAGGCTTGGGAAGATAAGATGAAAAGCAAGGTGGAATAGAGGAAGAAGGGGGCTAAGCCACCATTTTTAGGAAACACTGCGTAAGGACAGTCAACTCTCCAGGATCCTAGAATGTCGAAGACAGTGGGACAAAAGTCATGGAAGCAACCTATGCAGTGTTGGGGTTGGGGCGAAAATCATATGCGCAAAGATTTGCTCAAAGAGGTGATAAGGAAAGGACTGTGAATAGTGTACATCAAGCTATGACCATTGATGACATGGGTAGAAATGTGCTAAGGATTTATGCAACATTGGATAACAAGCAAGCTAAGTTTCAGTCACACATGATTGAGGTGGAAGGTAAGATTAATGACCAACCCATTGCTATTTTAATTGACTCAGGAGTTAGTCATAGTTATCTAGATCCTAAGATGGTGGAAAGATTCCATTTGCCGAGAAGAAATCTTGGAAAATCTTGGTTGGTGCAGTTAGTTATAGAAGAAAAAAAGAAAATTGATGAGATGGTTAAGGCATGTCCAATGGGGATGAATGGACTGCACACAAATGATAATTTGAATATTATATATTTGGGATCGTACATTTACCTCATTGGTATGGATTGGTTGTATGAGTATCATTCTGTCCTAGAATATTAAAATAAGGCATTCACTTTCCTCAATGAGCAAGGAAATTTGAGAAAAGTTCAATTAATTCCAAGGGTTGTGACTATAAGAGAAGCTTCATCCTTGCAATTGAAGAAAATTTACATGAAAGGATGTCAAGTATTTTCAGCATGGATGGAAGAGGCACCTAAGGAAAAAGTGTCAAGTGAGGAATACTGCAAATTATTGAAAGAATTTGAGGATATCTTTAAATAGATATCAAGATTACCCCTAGAGAGAGATATTGACTTCTCTATTCATATGATGTCGGGAGAAGCACCTGCATCCAAGACTCCTTATAGGATGAGTAGGTCATATTTTAAGAAGTTGCAGATGAAACTTGAATAACTTATGAAGAAGGGGTATATATGCCCAAGTGTGTCACCTTGGGGTACACCATTTTTGTTCGTGAAGAAGAAGGATGGTACACTGAGACTTTGTATTGATTTCAGACAGTTGAACAAAGTAACAATGAAGAACTAGTATCCTTTTCCAAGGATAGATGACCTGTTTGATCAACTAAGGGGAACAAGGATATTTTTCAAGATAGATCTCAGATATGGATATCACCAGGTGAGAATAAAAGAAGAATACATCAGTAAGATGACCTTAAGAACAAGGTATGGTCATTACGAGTTTATAGTGGTGCCATTTGGGTTGTGAAATGCACCAGTTTTCTTCGTGTGTTTGATGAATAGATTTTTCAAAGAGTATTTAGATAAGTTTTTTATTGTATTTCTGGATGACACACTTATTTACTCAAAGTTTTAAGAGGAGCACGAGCAACACTTGAGGATGGTACTGCAAATTTTGATGGAGTATCATCTTTAAGAAAAGTTGAGCAAGTTTTCATTTTACCAATGACATATTCATTATTTGGGTCATATCATTTCATAAGAAGGAATAGCGGTGGACCCAGCAAATACAAAATCCATTGAGGAATGGCCAACACCAAGAAATGTTGCTGAAGTGAGATCCTTTATGGGACTTGCAGGGTACTAAAAAAGGTTTATTTAAGGATTCTCACAGATTGTGCATTCGATCACATATTTTCAAAAGAAAGGTGTACAATTTGAATGGACTTTCGATTGTGTAAGTAGTTTACAAGACTTGAAGAGTTTCTAACAAGTGTGCCAATTTTTAGAATTGTTGATCATGATGAAAAATTTATTTTGTGCACTGATGCATGCAAGGAATGACTAGGTGGAGTCTTGAGCCAAAATGGATATGTGGTATGCTACGAATCAAGGAAGTTGAAAGAGAATGAAAGGATCCATGCTACGCATGACTTGGAATTGGCATCCATAGTGCATTCTTTGAAGATGTGGCAACATTATTTCATGGGTAAAATATTTGAGTTTAGAATAGACCATTGTGGTATTAAATATTTGTTTGGACAACTGAATTTAAATTCCATACAAAGAAGGTGGTTATATTTCCTCAGTGAGTATAACTTCGACATAAAGCATGTTAGAATAAAAGAGAACAAGGTGGCTGATGCACTTAGTAGGAGGGTGCATGAGATGCATGCTACAACCTTTAGCATGCACCAGAAAAATTTGTGTGATTTTTTTTTTAAAGTTGCCAAATCTGAAATGTGTTGTATGGACATAAAGGAGACTTTACAACAAGGTATGTCACAATAGAATTTTGAAGGTTATGAGCTAAGAGAGGATTGGATCCTCATGTATAGATGTAGAGTCTATGTGTCGAATGATCAGGAATTGAAAAGCATGATATTGTCATAAATGCATAAAGTTCATTATGCTGGACATCCAAGTTACGAGAAGACAATTGTCATGGTCAAGAAGCAATACTTTTGGCCAGGTATGAAAAGTAAGTTGTGGATTTTTGTTGTAGGAAAATCTCCCTGCGGATAGGTAGATTGCCTCAAAGAGCTAGACTCTTAACTCTAAGACAGAAAGTGCTTAACGTGGACATTGACTTCCTTTCAAATCTATACAAACTAATGCATGAGGAGGAAGGAGAACAAAAGTGCCTTTTTATTAACGTTTGTCCCTACACGCTCCGAGTTGAGCTCCAATCTTTCGCTCCTCGATGAGCCCTGTAGACAAACAAAGTATGACCACTTCCTACTCTATCAAGATTAGTTCGAAATAGGTATATCTACTAAAGAGACAAATTCATGTGATATTGAACATGAATTAGAAAGAAACATGCCAAACAAATTATATTAATGAGGACAAAACATTGCTTACAGCCATAGCTGAATTGCGACAGCTTCGTCAAGTCCTCCTTGTCTATCCCTTGCTCAAAAGATCCACAATATGAATGATGATGGCTTCACCGATTGCTCCCTATGAGATCATAGGTCTCTTGCTTCCAAAACATATCTATTCCAACACCACTTATAAGATCATAAGTTTGGTGTGATTCTCCTTTTCCAGTCCCCTTTCACCATTAGAAAGCTTGCTTATATAGCCTTGGAGAGGCTCAAAAACTTGAGATATCCTTGGAGAAGGTTAGGATTTTCCTCCTTCAGTTGAGGATCTGCCCTAAGATCATGGCTGGACCATGGATTCGAATCCAACTTCCTTCCACGAATGAAAGGATCCTTCCCCCATTCATCTCAACAACTTAACTACTGCCCAGAATAGGTAGTTCTCCCTCAGAAGGACCATTAGAGTGCTATAGCACTCCCTAGTAGGCTTTAGGGGGGCACCAACGCTTTCAAAATCCATAGCGCTCCCTCAAAAGGGCCAGAGGAGCTCTATAATGCTCCCAGATAGTGTAAGGGGGAGCGTCGGTGCTCCCATAAGAGGTATAGGGGTGCACTCCCCTCCAAAAACTCAGTTTTTGAGGTGCTTTCAAATGGCAAAAGGTTTGTAAGCCTACTGACTCATTTCTCATCTTCCAATCAAAAGTTTGAGGTGTTTCAAGTGTCCTTCTCATGTCGTTATAGGCACGACATAGGCATCATGGAAGCATTCTTTCTTTGACACTTGTGAGCGAAAAACGACACTTGCAAACCTTGTATTGATGACACTTGCGACACTATCAAAGTGAGTATTTTTTATGTGTAACAGATTGCCCCCCAAAGTATGAAGTTAGAATATGAGAACTGATAACTGAAATGCTTTGTAGACTTTCAAGCAAGGGTATAGATGTGGATAACCTAACAGAAGCTACATACAAACATCGAACAAATATCATGACATGTTTCAAACCCAAGGCAGGCATACCTATGCTTGGGTGATCAAGACTTGCAAGATATGGCCGCCATAAAATACACTGCGGATCCATAATTGTATTGATAAAAAGGTATAGCCACTGAAAATACACTATGGATCTATACTCTTATGACATGAACTAATCGTAGCCACGAAGAATACACAGTGGATCTACGAGATGATACGACATAGCCATGACCAATACAAAGTGGATCTTTGTAATAGTATATGTGTCATTGTTCAAGAGAAACTACTTCACAACCTGGGCAAAGCATATATCAAAGTGATCACTCAACCCAAGGTCTTCTTACCAATCCCAATGTGGTATGAATCTAACCATGTAAATAGATGTCCTAATGTCGAACATGGAAGAAACCACTTGATTACCAGTCAATAGTGAAAACCGTTAACAAATGCAAGGGAGATCACCATTAATGTCAATGATTCCCAAGGTACCTTAGTACATTCCAACAAATGTGAATGGATGAGCTGGACTCGAACATCCGTGGAATCATCCGATTAGAGGTCAATGATGTAAACCTACTGTCGAATGTGAGGAGGCCTGCCATTGAGGCATGCAGGTCCCAAAGTACTAACTGGTTTCTAAGTCTAGTTCCTGGATAATGTGTTGAAGTCGACAGGAATAGGCTCATCGAAGGAGGGCCTTGATGTATCCCCCATCAACAACACAAAATGGACATATAGATTTAAATGGTAGATCAAATGAACATGGACTGACACGGGTATTGAGACAAGATATTTGTGATGGCTGACTCTTGACGTGGATACTTCCCTTGAACACTGAGGCATGATAGCAGAAACATGACATGGAACAAAACTTGATGATGTAGTGGATGCTATGAATTACGTCAGGTGATCTAAAGGAGCGAAAGAAACTCAAAGAATTGGCTCAGTGCAGAGGTTCAGTGGAATAAAATGCGTGCAAAAGACAAAGTGTCATGTTCAAGGGTGACTCTAAGAGTTGATTCTTTCAAATTTTCCCCCATCCAAATAGACGAGTACCTCTTTTTGATTTAATGAGCTCAAGGAGGGTAACACATGCTCGATATAAATCACCTTCAGTAAGTTCCTCTTCTTTCGTTTAACGAACCAGAAGAAGTAAGGGTTTGGTCCCATATGGGCCTATCGATGTTTGTTTTAGCGAGTCCAAAGATAGAAAACTTGAAGGTTTTTCATGATTATAGAGTCTAGAAAAACACTTAAAAGAGAACACTCTCAGTTCCTTTTTCGTACAGTAGTCTGACAAGACCGAAAAAGAGATAAACTGTTGCTCGAAAGACGCCCTTTCGAACCTTTTAACGAGCTTGAAAGGAAGCAAGATCACTTGAAAATCTTTTCATATTTAGAGAGTTTGAAAAGAGTTTAAAGATGACTCCAGGGGGGTTCCTTTTTTTGTGTATCCATACAGGTCCGAAAAAGAGGTAAAAGTCTACTCAGATGCATTCTCATGTATTTACGAGCACGAGAAAGAACAAAGACTAAGCTCGGTATGCCCCCAGCTTGAAAGCTGGTGGCTTAGCTCGAAAATGATCGAAAAAGGCTGGAGACATGCCCTCTAAGCTTCAATTCATTCACCGACTCTAAGGTCATCACCAATTTCTCTGGTAGACAAGAAAAAGGAGAAGGGTGGATGAAAAGAAGGTTCAAGAGAGGTGACTATTTCATTTTTTAACGAGCTTGACACAGGAAAAGAACTATTCTCAAGACCTTTGTTTCATTTTTTAACGAGCTTTCCATAGAGAAGAGAAACTATGCTCGTGGTTACTTCTTGATCATGGATTTCGAGAGGATATTGCTCTGTAAGGGTACCATGTCAAGGGACAAAAATCGGTCATGGATTCCAAGAGATCTTTTCTGGATGGAAGAGAATCACTCTGGAAGGAACACATGTCGAGGGTCATGACAGGGGTAAGGAGATCAAGCTCCAATAAACCTACCGAAGAAATCACCATGTCAACTACAGGATCCAAAGCATCAAAAGTTGAAATCATGGGAGACAATGCCACATAATTGACATGCGACGAGGGTGATACTGTCTGCATATAAGAACCACTTAGGGAGGTAGCCCAGTCAGGGCCGATGAATGAAAGTTGATCAGTAGTCACAATCCTTCCATCATGAGGGAAAGATATCACATGGAAAATGGTGGATACCAGATATTTCATAGCATAGACATAATCCCACCCAAGGAGTAAAGAGAAATCCAAGGGGTCTCGGACTACCATGACATCGATAAAGACAATTTTCTCTCCCAAAGTTACAGGAAACTGAGGAAGGATCCCTAAAGGTTGACTAGTTCTTATGTTAAAAGCTAGCAGATTCTATGTAACCGGTGCAAGCTGTGGACAACCCAAAGCATACCAAGTAGTAGAAGACAAAATACTAATAGACGCACCTTCATCTATCAGCGTTTGAGGAACATCCCGACCATGAACTTGTACTGTAATTTGGAAAGGAATGTGAGAGGGAAGACGAGGTCCAGTTAGCACACCCCAATCAAAAAGGATGTCTTCAGTACTTGGAGGGGGTTTCGCAGGAGAACAAGGAATGCCCCCCAACATGGTAGAGTCTGTGTTAACGAGAAAAATGTGGGCAGTATTGGGTTTACTCTCTAGAGGGAGAGTAGGATCGATCAATGATTGGATCGGATTAACCAATGGTGGACTTGTATAGACCACTTTAGCACTCTTCAGAGGAAGAGTGGGACTGACCGAGGAAGGGACTGGATCAGTCACTTGAGCACTCCTCAATGGAAGAGTGGGATTGACCAATGATGTAACTAGAGAAACCACTTTGGCACTCTTCGGATGAAGGGTGGGACTGACCGAGGAAGGGACTGGATCAATCAATTGAGTTTCATTCTCCAAGGGAAGAATGGGGTCAACGGGTGGAAATGGATCGATCACTTTGGTGTCACTCTCTAATAGGAGAGCGGGATCAACCAAGGATGAAAAAAGATCAACCACTTTGGTATCACTCTTTTGATGAAGAGCGAGGTTGATCGATGACAGAACTGGATCAACTACTAGGGTTCATGGTTCAATCGAGGAGGAAACTAGATTGACCACCTGATCAACCGAATTGACCGGGGATGGAACCGGATTGACCAATCCATCAACCAACGATGGGTCAGAGGAAAGCTTACGATAACCTTTTGGAAGTTGAAGTTTTTCCAAAAGATAAGAAGCCTCATCCATGCGAGGGAAAAGGTGAGAGTAATGATTACCTTTACATAACATGCAAGGGAACTTNGACCGGGGAAATCCCTCATAAAGTGGTCACCCTTACAAAGGCTGCAAGGGAATTTGGGTTTTGGATTTTTCATTTTAATCTTGATGACCTCATCAACACTCCTAGTACTATCAATAGTAACTGGTTTCTTAGAGCCAACAATTGATGTTGTCGGGGCCTTTTTCCTTTTTGGGTTCTTCTTCTTCTTCTGATCAACCTAGCTACTCTCTTTAGAGCTTTCACTAGGCGAAGAAGGATAAATGGAAGGATACTTGATGGGCGAAGAAGGAAAAAATTTGGCATGAGGTTGATGTGTGGGTGGTGTATTGACATCCAAAGCATTAGGTGCAACTGAAACATTGGGAGGATTTGGGATCACTGGAGTGGGGAAAAACCAAACTGGTAATCCAATAGTGTGTCCTGGAAGACTCAGTGTGGAAACATATGGAGGACCAAAGTTTCCAAATGAAGGAAAAGTGTAAGGTTCCCCAGGAGAAGGGGTTCTTCCATTGGTACTCCCAGGATTCGATGCCATTAACACTGACTCGACCTAAGGTCCACTAAGTAAAACAAACAACACATGGTACGAATCTGAGAAGCAATCAATCAAACAAATCTTTCTACGATGAAACAACTAGTTGGTGATGAAATCCAATGTCGTGAGATCAAAATAGGAAGGGGCAGGGATAGAGAGGGTGGATCAATTACGTTGGTGACCTGCTTAATGGACTTACACCTTGGTGCAAGCTTCCACGTAGTAATTGTGGATTTACCCTCCAAGGAGCTCGAGTGATTTTGACCAACGTATGTTCCAGGTACAGTGAGACTTCCATTCACCATCACCTTGTGTGAGACCCTAAATACTGTGGC
>JASDQU010240993.1:54385-70417 GCA_032191745.1 Picea mariana
CCAAGGGTTCCCTACCCATAATACTGTATGTCTAGATGTTGATGAGAGTTTTGGTCCCGGGTGCCCAAGAAATCTTGGATTGAATCAATGGGGCAACCATCCTTATCAATTTCCAAATTGGGGAGCCAATGGAGGGGGGAAGGGGACCATCTAGGCTGCAAATTTTGGGAGAGCCAATATATTTGGCTAAAATGGCTTGCTTCCACCAATCCAAGAGTCCCAAGATGAGGCGCCAAACCAAATTTTCTCCCAGTGCTATATTCATGAGAGAGGGATTGCGAATTGCCAACCCTCCTTTACCAGTTGGTTGACAGACAATTGAGAAGTTGATGAGGTGAATTTTTTTTGTGTTTGTTTCCCCCCCTTCCTAAAGGAATCCCCGAAGAGGCCTTGAGATTTTCTCAAGGATTCCTTTAGGGGCCATTAATCCCACACACTGAAAAATAGTTAGAGCAGACAAAAAAAAATTGATGAGAACAATTTTACCTGCTGGATTTAACCAATGAGCACCCCAACTTTATATTCTACTGGTTAATTTGTACAAAATTGTTTTCCAATCCTGTGAAGATGCAATGTTATGGAAAATAGGCATGCTAAGGTAGTTAAAGGATTTCCAATTTACAATCATTGGAAATCCAAATATTTTATAGATTATATCTTGATGGTGTCCTGAAATATTCCACCCATATATTCTTATTTTTTTGTTGTTAATTTTCCCTCTTGAAGTTGCTAAGAAATTGTCCAAAACCCGCTTGAATCTTCTGGCTATGATAGGGGAGGCGACTCCAAGTAGAAGAGTGTCATCAGAAAATTGTAAATGATTTATTTCTTTGACACCTGGAGCGATTTCAAGTCTGGGGAGGCGCCCCATTCTACATTCCTCCTTAAGTTCCAGACTTAAAGAGTCTACCATTAGAATGTATAATGAAGGTGATAAAGGGCAGCCCTGCCTTAGCCCTCTGCTTGATTTGAAGAACTGTGTCGAGTGACCATTTATCATAGGGGTTATCCATGGGGAGCCAATGCATGCTTTAATCCAGTCTATAAAGTCCAAAGAAAATCATAATAAATTTAAAACCTTTAAAAGGAAGGAGTGTTTTACCCAATCAAGGGCATTTTCCATATCTAATTTGAGCACCATGCCTTTATCTTTTCACCCTCTTCTGGAATGAATAACCTCCTAGACTAAAATTATGTTATCAATGATTTGTTTATTTTCCATAAAGTCGCCTTGGTTTTCATAAACCAATTTCGAAAGAAGGATTTTTATCCTCGTGGCAATAATCTTAGTGAGAATCTTTTAGGAAGAATTGCAGAGGGAGATTGGATAAAATATAGAAAAATTTGAAGGGTTTGTCTCCTTTGGATTTAATGCCAAAAAGGTTGAGTTGGTGGCTCCGCCAACTTTCTTCTTCTGAAGAGTGTAGTTCAACATACGTCGGAGATCATATTTGATTAAACCCCATAAATGTTTGTAGAATCTGATAGCGAAGCCATTTGGACCTAGGGATTTATCTTGTTCAAGGATCCCAATAACTTGAAGCATATCTTCCTCTAAGATATTTTTAGTAAGAAATGCATTGTTGTCCACTGTTATGTTTTGAGGAATACGTTCCAGCATCTCTTGGGTGACTGTATCATTTTCTTCTTGATTTATTTGAGTGTATAAATATGCAAAATGTTGGCTTGTGTTGACTGAAATTTTCTAATGTTTGCCTCGTCTATATTTGGATCTTTGAGACTGTGTTCTTTTTCCTTCGTTGTTGTGCTTGTTTGTGAAAGAAGGAGGTGTTAGAATCTCCATCTCTTAGGCATAAGTTTCGAGGTTTTAATCACCAGTGTTCCTCTTCTTTCCTCATTGCGGAATAGTGTTTTTGGTAGGCTTATTTTTCCGTGATTAGAGTTTCCTTAGTTACTTCTTCATTTTCTAGTTTTTGCTTAATGTCTGCTAGCTCTGATATCTGAATTGTCTCTCCTTGGTTGGGGGAATAAAGGTGGATTTATCCCATTCCTTAAGTACCTATTTGACCACGTTAAGCTTATTTTCCCAAACATAGTTTGAGGAGCCACTGATAGTGTTAGAAAAACATAATCGTGGAGCAATAAATAAAACAAATGCAGAAATAAAACACAGAAGCCACACAATACAATATAGACACAAATATACATGGTTTACCTAGTGTGGGCTACGTCCACCAGAAAAATTGCCAGGTCCTTCATTTTTATTATTCAACAAAATTAAGGGATACAACCTACAACACACCCGTTGTAACTTCCTCTTCTTTCTCTCACAGTCTCCTCTCTCAGAATACAATATTCACACACATACACTGTCGTAATACAATTCCCTAATAAAATAGGGTTGCCTTCTAGGGAAAAAAACCATAACATAACTTCTACTGTCAGATCTATGATCTTATAATGAACGGTCCAGATTGACTATGAAATTACAATATTTTACAAGGCAATTTTCCTCAATATTTTGCTTCGAGGGCACTGCCCCCAAATCCCCCGTCGGGGGGGCTGGGGATACAAAAATTATCGTCACCCACCCCTGGACCCCCCTGGAAACAATTTTCGGGGGGAAATCCCCCCCACGCCTCCCGTTAGGGAATGGGGTCCAAGCACGGCTGAAACAAACATTTGAATCAGGAAGATAACCAGGCTCCACATCCAACAGATAAATGGCATCCAAGCTTGTTGGACCAAATTAGAGACGAGAGGGGAGTCGAGCCATAGAGGATTGAATCTAAAGGGCAAAGGCCCAAAATTATGAGGGGGACTAAAATGAAGAGAAATGAGTTTATGATCTGAAATGGCATAGGGAACAATGCAGGAAGAGATATCAAAGGCAGAAAAAAGAAAATCATTGCTGATGAAAAATCGGTCTAGTCGAGCTGCTATATGGTTGAGTCCACCCCTGCGATTGTTCCAAGTGAATTTCCCTTTTAGGGGTCGAATATCCTGAAGGTCCCATTCTGAGATGAGATCAATCAATTTTTCACTTTGAGGGTCTCTCACCCTGCTTCCACCCTTCTTTTCTGATTGATAAAGGTAGGTATTAAGATCATCACCCACCTTTATTGAAGACATATCAAGAGATTCTTGGATTGCAAATAGAGACTACCAACACTCTATCTTATCCGAATATCTATTTGGCATGTAAATATTTATGAGATAAAATTTTAAACTAGTATCTTTGTAATTTAGTACAGTGAGAATCCAGTAATTAGCACAAAAGGTTACCTCTTCTCCCCAGATTTGTGAGTCCCGAAGAGTTAGAATACCTCCTGAAGCACCTGTTGAACTTATGGCTATTCCTTCACTTGTTCGCAAAGCCTTTTTAGCTTGTTCTAACACTGCAAAGTCCTCAATTTTAGTTTCCTTGAGGAGAATTACAGAGGGCTTCTTTATTTTAACAAGATCTCTGAGAGATTCGACCTTGGAGGTACTCTTGAAGCCTCTGCAATTCCAAGAGAGGAATTTTATTGACGATGGGTGGAGGAGGCCTGTCTAGTAGGAATGAGTAGATATGCACCCCTGCTTCCACCTCGTTTTCCTTCATTATTGAGTGATCTTTCAATGGAGTGTTGCTTCCCAAGCACTTTTTCTTTATTGGCAGTATCTTCCCTTACATCTTTATTTGTGTGCCTTCCCGATTTTCTGGTCTTTTCTATTATAGTTTCTCCTTCCTCTATGTCAAATTGTGTTGTTCCTTTTGTTTTGATTCCTTCTAGAGGTTCTGGTAGTTCTACCTCTTGGACTTCTTCCATATTTTCTTCCTAGAAATTTTCCTCTTCACCAGATTCCTCCCCAACCTGATCCATTGCATGCATGGAATGAGGTAAAGTTAAATCTCCATGAGTGAAGGCCACAGGCATGGGATCATTGGTCCTTGCTCTGCCTGCAAAGGATTCTCCAAGTGCTTCAAATGAGCTTGTATTTTTCGACGTTTTCCCTTTGAGCGGTGATCAATCAGGGTATTTGATTTCTTCAAAGGATCTAAATATGTTTTCCAATGGTCCAATGTTGGTGTTTTACGACGGGATTGCCTCACCAGTCTTTGAGCCCCCATTTCGACCACTATTGGATTTATTTCTTACTTGTTACCATCCCTCGCCTTGTGCTTCTCATGTTTTAGGTGCACCTTGTTTGTTCTTTGGGCAACTTCTTGCAAAATGTCTGTATTCATGGCATATTTTGCATTTAAAGGGTAGTTTCTCATAGTCTAGATTTTGGATATGCGTCCATTCATCCAAAGAAAGCTTGATAGCTTTAGGAAACCCCTTTTCCAGATCTACTTCGACACAGATTCAAGAACATGAGAACATTGCAGATTTGGGTTTGGATATGTCAATGTATTTTCCTAATGTATCACCAATTATTTAAATATTTGTCCCCCTAGTAGTGGAAGGGAAGATGGGGGAGGCAGACCCATAATGGAATTGCAAAGGGGATGTCACTTTCCAGATCAAAATCTGGAGTCCATCGATTTAGGTATAACCCCTTGTGCCATAAAAATAAGGACCATTGTGAAAGATGAGGTCTCGATCTTCTTTTAACTCAAAGTAGAATATATAGAAAACCTTATAGCAGAAGAAATGGCTCATTCGCCCGTTGATTAATGGTTTCCAGTTACGCACAATCCAAATATCAACTTGTCTGGGAGATGGCCAGAGTCCTGTAAATTGTGCGATAAGTCCCTTTGAAGCATAAGAGAGGGCTCTACTGTGAGCTACTTGAGGGATCACAACTTCAGGAATCGTATCTAGTTTTTTGACAAATTGGGTGTGCATTGGATGAGCAGAAGGGTTTCCCAATGAACCGACCAACTACTTGAAAGCAATGATTTCAGCTTCAAAGATGGGAGGAGGCTCATGATCTACACCTTCCATGGCAGCTGCAAACAAGGCTCCAAAACCAAGGTCGCTAGAATTTCATAGGTTGCAGATGCGCTTCCGCCTCCACATATTTTTTAGGAAAACCCCAAGAAAGCCATTTGTTACACCACTGATGGATTCTTTGTTTTATCTTTGGAAGTAACCATAACCAGAAATTTGTAATACCCCAAGGATGAGCCCCAATTGTAATTACGAATGTAACATGTTTTGTAGGTTGGTGAGCCAAGTATTTATAAGTTGGTAGGCTTATGTGTTGATTAGGCCGGGAGCCTAGATGTTAAAGGCCAAGAGCCTGTTTTGTACATGTAAATATTCATATTATTAATATAACAACATCATTGTGTAGACCGACCACAAATAAAGAGTATGGGGGACTGAACTCCACTAGGTTGGGCAAGGGAGGAGGCTAAGAGATTGAGGAAAAATGGCTAAGCTTAAGAGCCTAATAGAATAATATATTATTATTCTAAAAGTTGTTAAAAGGATATTAATTTATCCTAAGTTCCTTTAGGGAGAGGAACGAGTTCCAAGTGGGGGGAACATGCTCCTGGAGAGCCAAGTGTCATCCAAAATGCATGCAGATTTATGGGAGGGAATTCTGACCATTTTGACCATTCGGACCGAGGCTAGCCATCCATTACCCGTATTGAGCATCGCACCCGACAAGCACACAGTAACCTTGGAACGCCATTGTGGAATTCCTAAAAACACCTGAAACCTCTGCAACAAGCGGAATCGATACCCTCATTGCACCTATAACCTGGGGGTTGCCTACATTTTGTCCTATCTGTATCATTTCCCACGTCCATTTTATGTTTCTTCCATCACCATGCCCGTGTGTTGAGGAGTGGGAGTGAAGAAGCCAGTTGTCAGGCCCGTGGATAGAAGAAGCAGGTTGTCAGCCATGTGTGCAACTCTCCCCAGGTGAGAGAATGTGTTGAGGAAGTGAGTTCTCCTGGAGGGAGTCCAATAGCAGCTACAGAGCTTGGAGAATTCTTGATCCGACTTGTTGTTGAAGCCCTAGAAAGGGAGGTGTAGCAGCCAATGGATTGTGTGACAGTGAATGTGTACACTCCTGGGGTGGGACGAACATGTGGGGAATGAGAGACTGTGAGTTGTGGGCGTAAGTGGCTCCTTGGAGGAAATCCTTCATGTTGTCCCTGCCTAGCCTAGGAATCCCTTTCCCGATGGAGTTTAGTCCCAGCTCGGAGGTGACCCACTACTGAGAGTGATGAGCAGTGTGGTCTAAGGCTGGGAGGTTCGTGGAATTTCTACACGAGGTTGGTGTAATTCAATTAAGAGATAAGTATCTTTTATGTACTTAATGGTTAAATGATGTATTTTAGTGCATGTCTGTGATTCTTGTAAGCTTTAAAGTCTCGGAGGGGATCTACGTCGTAGATCCAGGGAAAAGTGCTTGACCATTGGATCGGTCGAAGACAGATCAGAGCCGTTAGATTGAGTCAAGAGCAAGAGGTAAGGCACATCAGTGATAAACAAATCTTAGCCATCATATCTACACGTAAGCGGGAGGAACAAAGTGTGATTGAGTGAAAAATCCCGAAGTCCGGAGTTAATCCAGACCATTCATAAAAAGGGACATGTGTCGACAGATTGGATTGTTCGGGAATTCAACATTCGGGAGAAACAAAGTGTGATAGAGTGAAAACTCCCGAAGTCCCGAAGTTCAGAGTTAATCCAGACCGTTCATCAAAAGGGACACATGTCGACAAATTATCTTGTTTGGGAATTCAACATTCGAGAGAAACAAAGTGTGATAGAGTGAAAACTCTTGAAGTCCCAAAGTCCGGAGTTAATCCAGACCGTTCATCAAAAGGGACACGTGTCGGCGTATTAGCTTGTTCGGGAATTCGGCATTCGGGAGGAACAAAGTCTGATAGAGTGAAAACTCTCGATGTCCTGAAGTCTGGAGTTCATCCGGACCATTCACAAAAGGAGACGCGTGTCAGGAGATCAGCTTGTTCGAGAGTTCGATGTTCAGGAGAATTGGAGTGTGCTAGTGTGAAATCTTCCGAAGCCCGAAGTCCCGAAGTGACGTGACTTGCTAACATCACCTAGGGTGACGTGGACACATGGGATGTGTGCCACATGTTAGTGATTTAAGAAATTTTGGAAGATTGAAATGCCAGTCAGAACGTGACACATGTCACCCGTCTAATTGGGCCATGCGTCCACTTCTAGTATTTCGCCATGTGTCCGCTTCTAGTATTTCGCCACGTGGCACTCCTCTCAAGCATGGATGGCGGGGCCCCTGATGGCTACATAAAGTAGTTAAAACCTTGGAAAAGAATTTAACTAGACTGGGCCCATGATAACTTGACCCCGGTAGAGGCCTGACGCCAGATAGTGAAGTCCGAAGACTTAGTACTCCAGAGGAAAGGTGTTATAGTTAGCATTGAGTAAAGAATTCCCGAAGGCCGGAGTTAATATCAACCATTGATCACAGGGGACACGTGGCATCAGATTCCAAGGTCCGTAGACTTAACACTCTGGAAGAAATGGTTCATGATCGATTGGGACGAAGAAATCCCCGAAGTCCCACAGCACTGAAGTGACGTGACGTGATGACGTCACCGGGGGTGACATGGAAGTATTCGAAGATTCACGGTTTGGGAGTTTTTGGGTGTGCGGATGTGAAATCCTCCTAAGTCCCGGAACCCCGAAGCTCCGAAGCCCCAGAGCCAAGAAGTCTCGAAGCCGAAGTTCTGTAGTAAGTCTCAATCATTGGATGCTAAGAAGCTGAGGACCGTTGATCCACCCCACTTCACGAGTTCGCTAATGCGACACTCCGAGATTGTTGTGATGTGAAAAAATGGGAAACCTTCGAAGCTCCGAAGCCCTAAAGTTTCAAGGCTCCAGATAAGCACCCAACTATTATCACTTGGTTACAACCATGGTCACATGCAAATTAAGAGCTGAAGGAAAAGGGGCTAGCGCCCGAAAGTGAATTGTAGAACAAAACAAGACTCGAAGATAAAACTGTGGGGATTCTTGATCAACGAGGATCCGCAGAAAATGGAGTCTGATATTCTTTTGTTGAATTAAATTGTTTAAGTTATTCTAGAAAATTATTAAGTCTAATAGCCTGACAAAATTTGGTTGACTGCACATTTTGCAGAGTTAACAATTGTCAGAACCAAACCAAATTGTTACATAGTGCAGTGAAATGGAGGAGGCACATGATGCTTACAGTCAAGAGGATGAAGTTAGAAGAATGGATGTCCATTTGGGATTTGAAGGAAAAAACTCCAATGGGCATGGATAAGAAATGGATAAAGACATGGGCTTGATGAAAATCATTAAAATTTTGCAAAAATATGTCCAAATTCACCAAGCAAATAATGAAAGGCTTAAGAAAACCAAGCGACAATAGGAAGAGTTCAATATGAAGTTGATGCAAATCCTGGAAAGAATTGAAAAGAAGTTCGATAAGGAAAGTGTACCCAACAAATAAGGGAGCCAGAGGTCCCCTGATGAGGAAAGAAGAGAAAGAAGTGGTAACAGAGATCACCAACATTCCCATAGGCATTCCAAAAGGAGGCCACACAACAATTCAAGTCCATCTCCGACCAGAAAGCATAAGAGATATGAAGTGGATGAACTGAAGGGTGAAATGAATAAGATCAAACCTCCTACTTTTGATGGAGAGAATAAGAAAGATGAAGAGGTTGATACATGGCTACTTGGCATGAGGAAATATTTCCAATTGCATAATTATTCCTCTCATGCAGAAGGAAGAATCACAATATATCAGATGAAAGGAAAGGAATCTGTGTGGTGGGATCATCTTGTGCAAGTGCAACACATCAGAGAGAAGAATGTTACATGGAAGGAATTCAAGAGACATTTTGAAAAGAAGTACTTAACCAAGAGATACTATGACAAGAAGATGGAAGAGTTCTTTGAACTAAAATTGGGCAACATGCCTATATATGAATATGAAAGGAGACTTCTAGAGCTGTTGAAGTATGTCCCTTTCATCAAGGATGAGACAATCAAGATCCATAGATATCTGAGTGGGCTACCATGTTTTATCAGTGGCAAAATCTAGTATCATGATCCTAAAGCTATGGAAGAAACCATAAGGAAGGCAAAGTGTTTATATGATCAGCATAGGGGAAAGCCTACTTTCCAAAGAGCTTGGGAAGAGAAGAGGAAGTTTAAGAAGGAGCAGAGGGAGAAGGGGAGCAAGCCACCATTTTTCAGAAATAGTCCTCAAGGACAACCAGTTTTGAGGGAGCCCAAGATGGCTGAAGTAGGTGAGCAGAGGCCAAGGCAGACACCTATGCAATGTTGGGGTTGTAATGGAGATCATAAGTATAGAGATTTCCCTCACAAAAACGACAAGGTGAGAGTTGTTCACAATGTTCAACAAGCAGAAATAGTGGAGGAAATGGGCATAAGAGTATCAAGGATCTATGCAGCCCTGGACAACAAGCAAGGTGAGTTTCAATCACACATGATTGAATTCAAAGGTATGATCAATAACCATGCCTTTACTATTTTAGGGGGCTAGTCATAGATATATAGATCCTAGGGTAGTGGAAAGATTTCAATTGTGAAGAAGCAATCATGGGAAATCTTGGTTGGTGTAGCTGGCTACAGGAGCCAAGAGAAAGATTGTTGATTTGGTTAAATCATGTTCAAGGGGCATGAATGGACTGAGTACCAAGGCATATTTGACCATCTTGCCTTTGGGATCATATGATTACCTAATTGGTATGGATTAGTTGGACCAACACCATGCCATATTAGATTGTCATAACAAGGCATTCACCTACCTATATGAGGAAGGAAATCATAGAGCAATCCAAGGAATCCCCAGAGCAGTTACTGTTTGGGAAATCTCATCAATGTAGCTGAAGAAGTGTTACGTGAAGGGTTTCCAAATATTTGCAGCCCATATGGATGAAGCACCTAAGGATAAGGTGCAAAAATTGGAGGATCATGTAGTCTTGAAATATTTTTAAGATGTGTTCAAAGAGATATCAGGGCCACCTCCAAAGAGAGATATTGATTTCTCTATAAATTTGATGTCTAGGGCAGCTCTAGTATAAAAGAATCCCTACCGGATGAGCACACCAGAACTGAAAGAACTGCAAATGTAGCTTGAATAAATTTTAAAGAAGGAGTACATACGCCCAAGTGTGTCACCTTGGGGTGCCCCAATGTTATTTTTGAAAAAGAAAGATGGGACTCTAAGATTGTGCATTGACTTTAGGCAGTTAAATAAAGTAACTATAAAGAAAAAGTATCCTCTACCAAGGATTGATGATCTCTTCGATCAGTTGAAGGATGCAAGGATATTTTCAAAGATAGATCTCAGGTCGGGATACCATCAGGTAAGGATTAAAGATGAAGATATTAGCAAGACCTCCTTCAGGACAAGGTATGGTCATTATGATTTCTCAGTGGTGCCATTTGGTTTATCAAATGCACCAGTTGTTTTCATGTGGTTAATGAATGGTGTTTTCTGAGAATATTTAGACAAGTTTGTCATTGTCTTTTTGGATGACATCATTGTATATTCCAAGACAAAAGAAGAGCACGAGCAACACTTGAGGATGGCGTTACAAGTGCTAAGAGAGCACCAATTGTTTGCTAAGTTGAGCAAGTGCTCATTTTTCCAAAATCCAATTCACTATTTGGGGCATATAATATCCAAAGAGGGAATAACAGTAGACCCTGAAAATATTGAAGTCGTTAAAGGGTGGGAAACACCTAAGAATGTGACAGAAGTCAGATCCTTCGTGGGTCTAGCTAGTTAATACAAGAGATTCATTGCAGGATTTTCAAGGATTGCTCACCCAATCACTTCCTTGAAAATAAAAGGGGTAAAGTTTCAATGGACAGAAGAATGTGAAAAGAGCTTCCAACAATTGAAGCAACTGTTAACCAGTGCTTCAATTCTGAAGATTGCAAATCCGGATGAAGAATCTGTGGTTTGCATAGATGCATGCAAAGAAGGACTGGGTGGATTCCTTAGCCATAATGGGTTTGTGATATGTTTTGAATCCAAGAAATTGAAAGAGCATGAAAGACTCTATGCCACTCACGATTTGGAGTTGGAAGCCATAGTACACACTTTAAATAAATGGAGACACTGCCTCATGGGAAAGAGGTTTGAGTTGAGAACAGACCATAATGGTCTGAAATATTTGTTTGATCAACCTACTTTAAATACTAGGCAAAGCAGATGGTTGGGATTCCTCTGTGAGTATGACTTTGATGTCAAGCACATCAAAGGAAAGGAGAACAAAGCGGTTGATGCACTCAGTAGGAGAGTGCATGAACTACATGCTACAACCATCAGCATGTATCAAACCGATCTTAAAGACAGAATTTTGGAAGCTGCAAAATCATATTTACAGTACATGGAAATGGTAACAAAGTTACAACAAGGTGAGATGCTACAGAAAATAAAAGATTATAGAATGGAAGTTGATGGAATACTCCTGTACAGGAACATAATTTATGTACCCAGTTCTCACGAATTCAGGAGTATGATCTTGAAAGAGATGCATAATGTGCTTTATGTTGGGCACCCTAGATATCAGAAAACAGTGGCAGCAGTCAAGAGCCATTACTACTGGCCATGCATGAAGAAAGAAATTGCAGAATACATCGCCAGATGTATGGAGTGTCAAAGGGTCAAAGTTGAGCATAGACACCCAGTTGGGTTTCTACAACCATTACCCATTCCTGAGTGGAAGTGGAAAGTGGTGACAATGGATTTCATCACAAGATTACCCAGAACAAACAAGCAACATGATTCCATCATGGTGGTGGTGGATAAGCTTACGAAAGCTGCCCATTTTATTTCCTTGAAGACTACTCACATGACATCTAATGTTGTTGATATTTATATGAGGGAAGTAGAACAATTGCACGGTATTCCCAAGACAATTGTGTCTGACAGATACCCAAAATTTACCTCAAAGTTTTGGAGAAGATTATTCAAGGGGCTCAGAACGAGCCTGAACTTCAACACAACTTATCATACTGAGTCTGATGGACAAACAGAAAGAGTAAATCAAGTGATAGAAGATATGTTAAGAATGTATGTGATGGAAAAACCATCCAAGTGGGAAGACTATCTACACTTGGTAGAGCTTGCTTACAACAATGGGTACCAAGCATCACTAAAGATGAGCCCATTTGAGGCACTTTATGGCAGAAAGTGTAACACACCAATAAGTTGGGACAACCCAGCTGATAGAGAAATAATTGGGCCATAGTTCTTCAGGGAAATGGAAGAGCAATTGTTAAAGATTAAGCAGAATTTGAAAGTTGCCCAAGATAGGCATAAAATTTATCCTGACAAAGGCAGAACCCACAAGGAGTTTAAAGTGGGTGATCATGTTTTCTTGAAGGTGAAAGCCAACAAAAGTTCCCTGAAGCTGGGAAACTATTCCAAGTTGGCAGCCAGATATTGTGGACCATTTGAAATTCTAGAAAGGATTAGACCAGTAGCTTATATGTTTGCATTTCCTGCATGCATGACTATTCATAATGTATTTCATGTCTCATTGCTCAAGAAATATATACCTGATGATAATCATGTGATTGATTGGAATGTAATTCAGGTGGAGCAAGAAGGCGCTTTGTAAGTGCATTCGGTGCTCATACTGGACCAGAAGAGCAAGCAACTCCAGAATTGAGCCATAGGGCTTGTAAAGGTCTAGTGGACTTGGTATGGTCCTGAGGATGCAACATGGGAGCATGAAGATGCTATGTGGGCATAATACCCACATATTTTTGAAGATTTTGGAAATCTTGTTGATGTTGTGTAATTAAGTTGCACTGAGGACAATGAAAAACCCCAGTTGTAATTATGAATGTAACATGTTTTGTAGGATGGTGAGCCAAGTATTTATAATCTGGTAGGCTTATGTTTGATTAGGTCAGGAGCCTAGATGTTAAAGGCTAGGAGCTTGTTTTGTACATGTAAATATTCATATTATTAATATAACAACATCGCTGCATGTAGACCAACCATGAAGAAAGAGTATGGGGGATTGAACTCCACTAGGTTGGGCAAGGGAGGAGGCTAAGAGATTGAGGAAAAAGGGCTAAGCTTAAGAGCCTAATAGAATAATATATTATTATTCTAAAAGATGTAAAGAGGATATTAATTTATCCTAAGTTCCTTTAGGGAGAGGAATGAGTTCCAAGTGGGGGGAACGTTCTCCTAGAGAGCCAAGTGTCATCCAAAACACATGCAGATTTATGGGGGGGCATTCTGACCATTCTGACCATTGGGACCGAGGCTAGCCATACATTACCTGGATTGAGCAACATACCTGACAAGCACACAGTAACCCTGAAACGCCATTGTGGAATTCCTAAAAACACCTGGAACCGCTGCAATAAGCGGAATTGATACCTTTGCTTCACCTGTACCCTGTAGGTTTTCTGCATTTTGTCCTATCTGTACCGTTTCCCACGTCCAGTTTTTGTTGCTTCCATCACCATGCCCGTGTGTTGAGGAACGAGAGTGAAGAAGCGAGTTGTCAAGCCCGTGGATAGAAGAAGCAGGTTGTCAGGCATGTGTGCAACTCTCTCCAGGTGAAAGAGTGTGCTGAGAAAGTGAGTTCTCCTGGAGGGAGTCCAGTAGTAGCTACAGAGCTCAGATAATTCTTGATCCGGCCTGTTGCTGAATCCCCGGAAAGGGAGGTGTAGTAGATGATGGACTATGTGACAATGAATGTGTACACTCTTGGGGTGGGACATGCATGTGGGGGATGAGAGTCTGTGAGTTGTGGGCATAAGTGGCTCCTTGGAGGAAATCCTTCATGTTGCACTGTGCAACTTCCTATTGTCCCTTCCTAACCTAGGAATCCCTTGCACGATGGAGTTTAGTCCCAGCTCGGGGGTGACCCACTGCTGAGATTGATGAGCAGTGTGGTCTAAGGCTAGGAGGTTCGTGGAAGGTCTGCACACAGTTGGTGTACTTCAATTAAGAGATAAGTATCTTTTCTGTACTTAATGGTTAAATGATGTATTTTAGTGCATGTATGTGATTCTTGTAATGTTATCATGTGTTTCGTTGCATGTATGTTTTCATGTTATCTATATTTATTGTTGTTAAGTTTATATGTGAATATTTCCTTAAAATATGTTTACTCGGTGACGATGCCCGACCTGTTGGTGGTTGGGAACGTTACAAATTGGTATCAGAGCGTTATCTGGAGTAGCATGGCCCGGCTTGGGTGGATGGGGATGTTACATAATTCTTCCTTTAGCCATTTGGCTTCAGAATAGGATTGATAGGATATTTATAAAACAAAGTAGTTATTGGTTCTTTAAACCAACAATTAAAATCATTCGTGAACCAATTGTTGTTGAGGTTGTGAGCCCCAAATAATATCTTACCCTTGATTGTGGGGTGGAAGGTGAGGTGCTTGGTTGCATGGAAGAAAAGGCACAAACAAAATCAAACAAAAAGTTAATACCATACTTTGGTACTTGAATTATACCTGGTACTAAAAAAACTGGTGCTCAAAAAAGGATGGTCCAAATATACATCAAAATGCATGGGGAAGGTTATATTAGTCTCAACCCATTTTACAAATTATGTGAACTCCAATGTGTTTCCAGGTAAAAGTGATTGAGGATTTTCCTGAGTAAGATTGAGATGTATTATCTGCAATTCACATGCAACAGATTTTTTGAGGATTTTCCTGAGTAAGATCGAGATGTATTATCTGCAATTCACATGCAACATATTTTATGTCCACCACATCAAGGTAAGGTGGTAAGGTTGCATGAAAGAAACAATCAGTGCCCTTTCCAAGTTGCCAAAGGAAATAAACATATTTATAAAGCACACAATTCACTGACTTGGTCCTTATTTGATTTCTCAACAAGGTTCTTATGTGTATAAAGCAAAGGCCTTTGATCATCTTTCTTGTCTTGATGTTGGTCTCCCACAAATCCTACATATCCAAATCTGCATCAATGCCTTGAATACCCTAGGGAACATGACATATTGTGAAATACAAATCAACAGATATACATCTTAGAGAAGAAAATGCCTACCCCAAAGTGGCAGATCATTTGGGACAATCCATCCAACATGGCATACCATTGTCATCAAACCAAAACATAAGTCAATAACCATGGAATCTATTGCAAACATTATTACCATCTCAAAGTTTTACTATGGCACCAGGCAATTGAATAATATGAAAAAGGAGAACATACTCATGAAGAATTCAGACCAATACATGTTCTCAATAACATCCTTGAATTGTTGCACCTTCTCAATGTCAAGCTCAATGCTACAAATGTTGCTTTTAGTAACATTTGCTGCCAAAGAATCAAATTGTTTAAGACTGACACAATTGGACCTCACTTGTGATATAACCTTAACTTCATATTACTATATTAAAGAAAATCAATATATATTCCCCTCGTTGCACTCCACATTAGGTGATTAATTATGTTAAATGTTCAATAATTACCATTATCTCACTGCATAAGCAAGATGGCATTTGCCTTAAAGGTTGTAGCAAGTTAAACTCAAATTAAAAAACTCAAAAGTTGGACCTGTGAGTTATGCACATCTTTCCTTTTGAATAACACCATCTATCAAAATCCAAAATCTTAAAATATGAATAAGAAGGAATATCTGAAAAAGTTCAACTTACTTCCATATTTAATATCAATTTGACTATCAATTAGCTCATTTCCCTCCAAAATATCTCCAAGCCCACCCCACTTGTCTAGAGGGTCGTTTCTTGGATGACAGAAAGGTAGATTGTAGTAGTTATACATTTGTTGAGGATTGTTGTAAGAACCAACCTTGTTCACCCAAAGAGTTATAGGGTCACCTACATTATATTCCCCACAACGGTAAACATAAATTCAACAAGTTTGAATGTAGAACATAGTCATAGAAAAACTTAAACCTCACAAAGCTAATAGATGAAACATCAAATATGAAAAACACATAGTACCTAGCACCAAGGAAAAAACAATGGCATTAAATTGCCTTCATGTTTTATGGAAATAGATGTTAAATTTAGAGTTGTTATTAAGTTCTTTTCAATTTACTAGACAATAACAACACAAGAAGGATCACTGAGAGAAACACAATCATAAGGTA
>JASDQU010240993.1:127197-150177 GCA_032191745.1 Picea mariana
CCATCAACGACGATGCCTTTACAACCTTTCATGAATCAGTTAGGAGGGGGATATTATCATACCGGGTTGGGCCATGGTGTATACCAAAACCCTCCTAGGCCCGAAGTCTCTCAAAGTCAGTCTTTCCTAGGATCATGGTCTCAGACGCTGCAACCAAGACTCCCCTTTCTAGCCACACTGAATTTTCTAGATCTGTCAACAATAATGAACGACCCCATGTGTCATAATCCGACATGGCCCCTTGTTCCTATCTGTAACATACCTAGCCACCCACAGGCCGGGGTATGCTACCTTCAAGCCTGCACTTGGAATTATTTCTCTTACCGATACCTTTTTAAAATTTAAGGATGCACAAAAGAAAAAACTTTAACGACATGCACACCAATAGTCAGCAAGCATGCATAGTCTAAAGATTCAATTAAATGATAATTAAATATACAATGGAAATACATTCATATACATGTAAATGTCACCATAATAGAGAGCACTTATCTTGATGAAATATGACACCAATTGGCTGTAGACCAAGGACGTTCCACCCAACCGTAGACACTACTGTTCCAAACTAAAAAATAGTGTCACCCCCAAGCAAGGGATATGAATCCACAAGGACGGTTCCAAAGTGTTACTTGGCTTCCCAAACCAGTCAGCACCCATGCTCTCACAGGCTTCCCAACTCTCACAACAATCCAAGTACCCAGCTCTCTTCTACCCAAATTGCACCATCCGAGAGAATGAACCTCCACCCTTTTCTGCCATGCAGTCCCTCAGGCAATCCTTCTCCTTATTCGGGCTCCAGTGCAACTAGCCCAGAATCTCAATGCTGGAACTCTCAGGACTCGCAGCTGTGAGCAACGCTGGACACAGGCCAACACATCTCAGACATGCAGGCCTCAAGTCACTGCTGGATCACACCAATGACCACTACAACCCACCATACCGTGGCTAATTCTTCACCAGTTCGGTTCCCTTTCCCAAGCCAAGACACAAATGAAGATGGATCAATGAATGGGTAAGTGGGTGCATGAGAGTGCATGAGGGAAATGAATGAACTTACAGGAAATCGACGAAGCCATCAGTCCCCAACCCCCCCATCAGACCAGAGGTGGGTTTAAGTAACTTCGTGGGGAATCAAGAACCTCCTAGCCTTCCCCAAGAAGCTCACGTAACTGATCCCCTCCCTTAGACAAAAAAGAGTAATTAAAAAATGAATAAACACTTAGCCCCTCAAGCCCCCTCTCTTGTGGAATCATAACCCTCTATAACTCTAGTCCTTGTCTGTTTAGCAGCTAGCCATGTATTTATTATTAATAATGATAAAAAACATTACATGTATTGTGCACACTGGCCTTTTAATAATTGTTTGGGAACCCTGGCCTTTCAACATTGTAACAATACCTTATTTAAAATGGGGGTTGAAAACCTAGGGTGTTACATCCCCTCCCCCTTATTTTGGCATTGTCCTCAGCGCATATACAAAATATAGATCAAAATCTCATATTTATTCAAAAAGCTGTAGGTACTCTACCCGCATGGCATCTTCATGCTCCCAGGTAGCATCTTCAGGACCGTAGCAGGTCCACTGAACTTTGACCACCTTTATAACTCGATTTCAGAGCATTTTGACTTTTCTGTCCAATACCCGCATAGGCTAAACTTGGAAATATCCCTCTGTCTCTACCTGAATCAGATGCCAATCAATAACATTGTTAGGATCATCTACATATTTCTTTAGTAAAGAGACATGAAATACATTATGCACATTCATGGAAGCAGGCAATGCAAGCATGTATGCAACTGGCCCTATTCTGTCCAATATTTCAAAAGGACCACAAAATCTGGCTACCAGCTTTGTACAACTACCCAATTTCAAAGAGATTTTCTTGGGCTTCACTTTCAAAAGTACATGCTCCACTTTAAATTCTTTAACTGCCATGTTCTTGTCTGCATAAAATTTATGTCTATCTTGAGCTGCCTTTAAATTCTGCTTGATCTTGACCACCTGGTCTTCCATGTCCTTGAGAAACTACGACCCAAGTACCACTCTATCTGCTGGGTTGTCCCAACTTACTGGAGTATCACATTTCCTACCGTACAAGGCTTCAAATGGGATCATTCTCAATGAAGCTTGATACCCATTATTATATGCAAACTTAACCAAGTGTAAGTAATCTTCCCACTTAGATGGCTTATCCATCACATACATTCTCAACATGTCTTCAATTATTCGATTGACTCTCTCTATTTTCCCATCTGTCTGGGGATGATATGTTGTGCTAAAGTTTGGATTTGTGCTAAATCCTTTAAACAATCCCCTCCATAAATTGGAGGTAAACTTTGTATCTCTGTCCGAGATGATTGTCCTAGGTATCCCATGCAACCTATCAATTTCCTTCATGAATATTTATGCAATATTAGCCATTGTATGCGTTGTCTTCACATGCACAAAATGAGCAGCCTTTGTTAATTTGTCAACCACCACCATGATTGAATCATGTTTCTTATTCGTTCTGGGTAATCCTGTGATGAAATCCATGGTGATCACTTCCCATTTCTTCTCTGGGATTGGTAATGGCTGCAACAAACCCGCTGGGTGCCTATGCTCAACCTTCACCTTCTGAAATTCCATACATCGAGCGATATAATCAGCAACATCCTTCTTCATTCTCAGCCAAAACAACTGGCTTCTTACTGCTGTAATTGTTTTTTGTTAACCAGGATGTCCAACATATGGAATATCATGCATTTCCTTCAGTACCAAATTCCTCAGTTCTCCAGAACTAGGAACATAGATTATATTTTTATGCATGAGCAATCCGTCTTCCTTTATCTCATACTCCTTTATTTTCTGTTGTACATCTCCTTGTTGTAAGTTTTCCTTTACCTGTAGGTAATGCTGGTCTGTAACAAGACCATCTAAAATTCTGCTCTTCAAGTCTGACTGATGCATACTGACAGCAGTAGCATGCATGATATGAACTTTTCCACTAAGTGCATCGACAACTTTATTCTCCTTTCCCTTGATATGTTTGATATTGAAGTCACATTCACTTAAAAATTCCATCCATCTTGTTTGTGTGACATTCAAGGCTGGCTATTCAAAAAGATACTTCAAGCCAATGTGGTCTGTCCTTAATTAGAATTTCTTCCCCATGAGATAATGCCTCCACATCCTCAAGGTGTGAACAATGGCAACAAGTTCCAAGTCATGCGTGGCATAGTTCCTCTCATGTTACTTAAGCTTTCTGGACTCATATCCAATGACATGTCCATTTTTCGTGAGGAATCCCTCAAGTCCTTCCTTACATGCGTTTGTACATACTACAAAACTTTCCTTTGGGTCAACAATCTTTAACACAGGTGCACTAGTAAGTAATTCCTTCAACAGATTAAAATTATTCTCACACTTGAGTGTCCATTCAAATTTAGTTTCCTTCTTTTGCAAAGAAGTGATGGGGTGAAAAATATTAGAGAACCCTACTATGAACCTTATGTAGTAGCCAACTAATCCCATAAAAGATCTAATGTCTGACACATTTCTGGGTGTTGGCCATCCTCTAATGGCTTCGATCTTCTCTGGATGTACTAATATGCCTTGCTCTGAAATAATGTGTCCCAAGTAATGGATCTGCTTTTGATAAAAAGAACACTTACTCAACTTGGCATACAACTGATGTTCTCTCAATACTTACAATACTAGTCTTAAGTGATGTTTATGCTCCTCTTCAGACTTAGAATAGATAAGTATGTCATCCATGAATACTATGAAAAACTTACCCAAATAATTTCCAAATATGCCATTCATTAAGCACATGAAGACAACTAGTTCATTGGTCAACCCAAATGGCACCACTACAAATTCACAATGCCCATACCTGGTCCTAAAGGTTGTCTTATGAATGTCTTCTTCTTTGATTCTTACCTGATGGTATACTGCCCTCTAGGTCAATCTTTGAGAATATCTTTTCTCCTCTTAGCTGATCAAAGAGGTCATCAATTCGGGCTAGAGGATACTTTTTCTTTATAGTGCACTTGTTCAGTTGTCGAAATTCAATACACAACCTCAAGGTTCCATCTTTCTTTTTGACAAAAAGTACTGGTGCTCCCCAAGGTCCCTTTCTTCAACAATTCCTCCAACTGCATTTGTAATTCTTTTAACTTTGGTGTGCTCATTCTGTAAGGTGTTTTTGACACCGGGGCAGCTCCTAGCACTAAATCAATTGAGAAATTTATCTCCCTTATTGGTGGAAATCCAAGTATTTTTTGGAATACATCTTCAAATTCTTGTAGTACCGAGGAATCTTCAAGGCTTGGCCCCTTCGTATTTTCTGGCTCTTCCACATGAGCTGCATACAATTGACATCCTTTCCTAAAACATCTTTTTAGCTGTAAGTTTGAAATCTCCCTTATACAAGTGGGTCTTGAAACTCCTTTCATAGTGCTCTATTTTCCATTTCCATCAAGACATGTAAATGTCTTGTTATGACAATCTAGGACATCATGATGCTTGTCCAACCAATCCATTCCAATCAAAATATCATAAGACCCCAATGGTATGATATTTAGATCAACACTAGTATTCACGCCATTAAGACTTATGGAACAACTTCTGACCATGTCATGGATTCTTCTTTTGGTTCCAGTGGCTAACTGAACCAAACTTGCTTTTCCAAGTTCACTTTTCTCCAAATGTAATCTATCCACTATCTTAGGATCAATGAACAATGACTTACTCCTGAATCAATCAAAATAACAACAGGTTGATTTATGATATTACCTTCCACCTCGATCATATTGGACTGGTACTCTGCTTGTCGATCATCTAAAGTTGCATAGATTCTTCCCATATCTTTGACTATTGTAGCCTCTTGGATGTTGTGCACAATATTCACTCTATCCTTTCTGTGTGGGCAATACTTGTACAAGTGATCTTCCTTGCATCCCCAACATTGGATTGGTGGTCTTACCCTTTTTCCCAAGGAATCTTCTTTCTTGAAATCCCTCTTATCATATTGATCTTGACGATGTGATAATAGGTAATCCCAAGAGCATAGTTTAAATAGTCCCTAGGGAAAGGCAAGCATGAATCATCTCGCTAAGAAATTTCCTACTTATGTTGTGTTGCACTAATGTCTTCTCTCATTGATACAGATTCTTCCAGCTTTAAGAAGGAAGGCAAATTCAGATCAGGTGTGGCAGAGTGCCATGACTGAGGAGCATGACTTCATCCTGAACAATTAGGCTCATTCATGTTGAAGGAAGGTTTGAATTGTAACACCCTGTTTCCCCCAGTCTGTAAAAATAACTATATTGACCGAGAACTGTGGCAAACTCAGAAATGTGAATGCATGATGTGAATGGACCTTATAAAAAAGGTCGATGAATGTAAATAATATTATGAATATATATATTGCAGGACTGCTGAGAGGGGAAGTGCTGAAAAAGAGACCACGATGGCTGAAGAAAGGTGGTGGAAGGCACTTGGAATGGTGGCGTTAACTTCCACCAAAACCAACACCGTATTTGGACTTCACTGGCCCGGAGAACCAAGAGCGACTCGCTGTCCCGAATTAAATGTCTCACAGGTTGGTAGGTAGAGGGCTCCTCATAAGTAATGAGGGATGGGGGTGAACTGCCATCCATAGAGTCCTCGAGCTTCACCACCGTGAGGAGGACCGTGCCACATGCAGCCTCGCCGAAAAGGAAAAAAGGCAGGGAAGAGTGTGCAGACGAGATATACGCGAGGGAAGAGGAATGAGGAAGAACTCTGGAGATATGCAGAGTGAGTGATAACAGAGAAGAAGGAGAGTAACCTTTGTTCTTTGTCACTGGAAAACTGAGATGTAGTCTCGCAGCATCGTGGTCTTAGCTCGGGGGTGGCTAGTGGTAAATCTGTTGGGAGTCGTTGAGCCTACGGTTGGGTGAAAACGAGCACCCCTCTCAGCAGTTGCATCACCTCTGGTGTTTTTTTGATAAGTGTTTTACTTCCTGCATCTTGAAATGTATATTCTGACATTTATGCTCATAAGCTATGAAGTTGTGAATGGTTTGAGTATAAGACTGTCTGTGTAGTGTTTTGATAAGAAATGGTGGTTGCATGCTTTTATTGGAAAGGACCACGTATGGATTATGATTATAGATAGATTTATATATATACGTATATTGTATCAATTTGGACTTCAAGTGTGCTTTTGGGGAAATCTATGTCCTTATTCGGCCCCAGGAATGCCTGGAATAGATCTCTCCATAGAGACACCCGTCTTGGAAAGCTCAAAAGAACCTGGAAAAGGATTGAAGGCACAAGTCTTAGTAACCCTGTACGAGGAAGAATGACCCTCTTGAAATCCCGAAATAGCAACGTAGGGATAGGTGTCGATCGACGGATGAGATCCCATCAAAAGATCTGCGGTCACTCATGACCATTAGATTGAAGGAAGAAACGAGGGCGTTACATGCCTTAAACCCTTTTCCTTTGTCTTTGTGAGTAGGAAAGAAATTGGGACCATAGATTCCCAAGGTCCGTGAGAGTATCTGGACCGTTGGTTTTTCCATGTCCAGGGAGCAGTGGGAGAGTGCACAACATGGGACTGATCTGAATCATCAGATGTTAGTTAGAAAACCTGACAGTCGTTGGATCTGTCAGGAGATACATGAGGGTTAAGCCCTCGTGAATAGAGGCGAAAGTCCCGAAAGAGGAGTCGGTATCGGGATCTCGGATTTCAGGGTTCTGAAAGTCCCGATGACAAGAGATCAGAACACTCCATGGTGGAAGTCCCGAAATAGATCTGGATCGTCCGATTAAGGAAAGCCACGTGTCGCGAGATCACCCTCTTCAGGAGATCAAAAATCGAGAATTTGGGAGTCCCGTCGACAAGAGGTCAGGCTCTCGTATTGATAAGTCCCGAAGGGAATAAGACTGTGGTTTTATGAGAAGTGGTCATATTGGCCAAGACATATATTGGGGGGGGGGGCTAATTATTGATCGAAGACTGTTCGACACTTCAACATTTCGGTACCCAGAATACCGAAGGGCATATTCCCCTTGTGCTCGCAAGTCCCGAAATCTCGACTTGCGAACTCCCGAAATGCTAGCGCATGGTTAAGTTAAGTGTTTACGGGGTTTCGGCACCCGAGTGTCTAGATGCGAGTCCTCTCACACTTGCGAGTTTCGAAATCCCGACATATGAAAACCCCAAAATTGGTAGAGGTTATGACGAAAGGGTGTATCATCTTTTCGGCACCCGGGAAGTCGAGGAGCGTGGATCTTCGACCTCTGGCATCACGAAGTTCCGATATGTGAGATTTCAACTTGCGAAATCCAGTTATGGCATAGTGTGACTTGGGTCAGCGCTTTCGGTATTTCGGTATCCGGAAGACCCAAGGATAAGATCCTCATGTCATCGCACATCGCGAAATCCCAAAGTATGAGACCTTGAAAAGGTCTAGCATGGGTAAGCCTTGATGTTTTGATGTTTCGGCAACTAGGAAACCCAAGGGTCAGCCTTCGTATACACGTCAGTCCCAAAATCCCGATGGGTGAAGTCCCGAAAGAACAATACGCAGATAGGTTATGAGACTTCGGCATTTTGAAAATCAAAATACTCAAGGGCGTATTCCCTTGTACCTGCATCTCCAAAAATACCGACTTACGAAGTCCTGAAATGACTTAGCACAGATGGTATTTGGTGTGGCGGTGTTTCGGCACCTGGGGTTCTTGACGGTAAGTCTTCTTATGCTCACTAGTCCCGAAAACCCAGTCCGCGAACTCCCGAAACGGACTGAGTGACACATATATAAACAAGTATTCATAGGTTAAGGTTTCGGAGTTTCAGCTCCCGGGAAACCTAAGTGTGAGACCTCCCATCTGCGCAGATCCTGAAATCCCGATGGTGGAAACCCCGAAACAGGGAAGTATATTTAGAGTTAGTGTTTCGGTGTTTCGGCACCCGGGACATCTAGAGGCAAACGTCTTGACCTCGCATATCGCGAAATTCCGATAGGAGAAGTCCCAAAATGGAGTAGCACACACGGCTTTGGTGTTTCGTCTTTCAGTGGCCGAGACTACCAAAGGTCAGTGTTCCTCGTGTTCGCTAGCCGCGAAGTTCCGATGGATAAAACCCTGAAATAAATAAGGGGATACATGCATCGTGATTTCCCCGTATCATGAAAACCGATAAGTATTCTCCGATAAGGCCTGTGGCCACAACCGCTGATCAGATGAGTGCGGATAAGGGATGGCAGGTTATGTAATGGGTCCTGTAGGGGCTCGGGGGATTCTACTCCTCGAAAAAAAGGGGAGAAGAGCCGAAATTTTTTAAATTCCCTAGTGGGTATGTGACAAATTGGTATCAAAGCATGGTTACAACACTCGACCAGCTTGGGCTCATGAACGAGTTGCACAGAAGCTCCGTTCGAAACACTCCTAAAAGGAGTAACCCTCTATCTTAAACCCTCTTAATTCAAAAGGATCAAAGTTTGAAAATGAGAACTCGACTGTGTATGCATGCGAAAGAGTTATGAATTTTGCATGGGTTATAAAAATGTATCTAACTATTGACTAACAACCAACGTTTGTCTTTGCACCCAAGCGGATGATCAGCCACGGGAATTTACAGATGCAGAGAATGGTGACTCACCAAGAGGTGGGAGAGGGATCCCACAATAGAGATGAAAAGTTTGACGAAAGAAGGGTAGTAGAGACCCCTTCAGATCTAGCCGAGACTGTGAGGAGTCTCATGGTCGAATTACAAAGTTGCAAGGCTGACAATGAAAGGATGATGAAAGAACTAGAAAAGCAAACAGAAATTAACGCAGTTTTACTACAGAGTTTATCCGATCTACAAAGACAAATGCAGCATGAACCTAAAACTCATAAACATGGTCATATCAGTGGCCACACTGAGAGGAGCACCTCGAAAAAGGTCCACCCCAGAGGTAAAGGACAAGCGTCGGATGATTCCTTTGAAAAGGAAGCTAGTGATTCAGAGGGCTCTTCCAGCAGCAGAACCAGTTCCTATTCCCGAAGGAAACAAAAGAAGCAAAAGTCTTCCAAAGGTCGAAAATTCAAAGAATTCAGAAAGGCAAAACCACCCTCCTTCGATGGTGAAATGAAGAAGGGAGAGGAAGCATAGGCCTGGCTGCTTGGACTAAAGAAGTATTTCAGAGTCCATGACTTTTCAGAAAATTTGAAGGCCCGAGTAGCCACCTTCAATCTGAATGGAAAGGCTTCCATTTGGTGGGAAGATCTTAAGAATGTGAAGGGGGTTCGCGAAGAGGACCTGCCCTAGAAATGATTTGAGAAATACTTCCGGAAGAAGTATTTGTCGGAAAAATATTTTGACGAGAAGACTAAAGAGTTTTATGAACTCAAACTGGGACAACTCACTATAGAAGAATATGTCAATAGATTCATCGATTTGTTGAGGTATGTACCTTATATGAAAGCAGAAAAGGAAAAGGTGCAACACTTCATCAGTGGGCTACCCAAGGACTATCGGAATAGAATTGAATTTGATGAGCCAGAGACCCTAGAAGACACTATTCAAAAGGCAACCTATTGTCAATAACAGTTTGGGCATTGAGCAGAACCTTGTGAAGGATGGAAACAGAAGAATAGTTTAAGATTCCAGAAAAAGGGAATCAAATCCCCAGGATTTAAGAACTATAAGAAGAACCCAAGAATGAACTTTCCAGCCCGGAGAGTACACCAGCAGAACTTTCCCTCATCGGGCGGGAATAAAGCTTCTAGACCTATACCAGTGAAGGTGGATAACACAAAGAGAGAACCTCTGAAATGTTGGGGTTGCGGAGAAGAACATCTCCTGAGAGACTGTCCACACCAGCAACAAAATAGTCGGAGGATTTATAACATCCAGGAAGCTACTACCGTGAATGATGTGGCCAGAAGTGTGCCACAGATTTATGTAGCCTTGGATAATAACCAAGCTGACCACCAAGCGTCAGTAGTGGAAATAGAAGGTATGATTTCCAACCATATATTGTCTGTTTTAATTGACCCTGGTTCAAATTTGAGTTATATAGACCCTAAAGTTGTTGATAAGTGTAAACTATAGCCACAAAAACATACCAAGCCATGGTTGGTACAGTTAGCCATTGGCACCAAAAGGAAGATAACAGAGGTTATACCAGCCTGCCAATTAATGTTGATAGAATTCCCCACCCAAGCAACCCTTAACATATTACCCCTGGGATCATATGATCTGTTGATTGGTATGGACTGGCTAGCCGCCCATAAATCCAGACTAGACTGTTACCATAAAACCTTAGAGTGTGTAAGAAGAGAAGGGAGAAGAATAATCCTTCAAGGAATCCGAAAACCTGTCTCGGTGAGACAAATATCAACCCTGCAAATGAGAAAGTATTGCCGGAAGGGATGTCCCCAAAATCGAAGGTGACAAACCAAGCCCTGATTCTCACCCTACCCTGAGAGAATACATGGATGTGTTTCTGGAAGAGGTATCGGGCCTACCTCTGAGAAGGGACATAGACTTCTCGATAGAACTCGCACCGGGAGCGGTGTCGATGTCTAGGACACCCTACCGAATGAGCACGCCTGAGTTAGTTGAACTCAAGTTGCAATTAAAAGAAATGATGGATAAGGGCTATATTCGGCCTAGCGTGTCTCCATGGGAGCACCAGTCTTGTTCGTGAAAAAGAAGGACGGTACCCTTAGATTGTGTATAGATTATAGGCAACTCAATAAGGTAACCATAAAGAACAAGTACCCCTTGCCCATGATCGATGACTTGTTTGATCAATTGGGGGGTGCGTCTATTTTCTCAAAGATTGATTTGAGGTCGGGATACCATCAAGTCCGAATCAAGGGTGAAGACATCCATAAAAATGCCTTTTGAACGAGGTATGGTCACTATGAGTTTGTGGTGGTGCCATTTGGGTTGACCAATGCCCCTGCCACTTTTATGTGCTTAATGAACAATGTACTCAGCAAGTTCCTAGACAAATTTGTGCTTGTTTTTATTGATGACATATTAATTTACTCTAAGAATAGAGAAGAGCATGAAGAGAATCTTAGGCTTGTGTTGCAAGTGCTAAGAGAACATCAGCTCTATGCCAAATTCAGAAAATGTGAATTCTTCCAGAAGAAAATACATTACTTAGGCCATGTTCTCTCCGAAGAAGGAGTAGCGGTAGACCCTGACAAAATCAAGTCTATCATGGAATGGCCTACCCCAAAGGATGTTTCGGACATCAGATCCTTTATGGGATTAGCAGGATACTATAGGATATTTATAAAAGGATTCTCCAAGATTGGTTGTCCACTCACTGCCCTCTAGAAGAAGGGGACAAAATTCCTGTGGACATAGAAATGTGAAGAAAGATTTCAAACCCTGAAACATCTACTGACCCATGCACCTGTGCTGAAGATCACCGATCCAAAAGCTGACTTCCTCATGTGCACAGATGCCTGTAAGGAAGGGCTCGGAGGAGTCCTTATGCAAAAAGGAAGTGTGATTTGTTATGAATCCCAAAAATTGAACGAGCATGAAGTCAACTATGTGACCCATGATCTAGAGCTGGCGCCATAGTGCATGCCTTGAAAATGTGGAGGCATTACCTCCTGGGAAGAAAATTTGTAATTATGACAGATCACTATGGATTGCGATACATGTTCGATCAACCAAAGCTCAATGCTAGACAAGCTAGGTGGATGGATCTCCTTAGCGAGTTTGATTTCAAAATCAAACACATTAAAGGAAAGAAAAATAGGGTGGCCGATGCCCTTAGGAGAAGTATGAAAACAATTCACCTAGAAATGGTGAGCACCTGTGAGACAGATGTCAAGGAAAGAATCAGAAATGCACAAGAAACAGATCCCTTCGTCAGACCGTGACCATGTACCTACAACAAGAACCTGCTGGAGTAAAATATGAAGGCTACCAGATGACCGAAGGAGGCCTGCTCACTTACAGAAGCAGATTTTACATTCCAGATTGTGATGACTTGAAGAGGTTCATTATGGATGAACTACATAAAATACCCTATTCTGGTCATCTAGGATACCAAAAAATGATCACTGCCACTAGGAGACAATTTTATTGGCCTGGAATGAAGAAATACATAGCTGAGTACTTGGCCAAATGCATAGAGTGCCAGCAAGTTAAAGCAGAACATCGACACCCAGCAGGACTATTGCAACCTTTACCA
Organism: Picea mariana; assembly: GCA_032191745.1. NCBI lineage: Eukaryota > Viridiplantae > Streptophyta > Pinopsida > Pinales > Pinaceae > Picea > Picea mariana. The sequence continues at coordinate 139,384 of JASDQU010240993.1, forward strand.
ATCCCAGAATGGAAATGGGAAACCATCTCCATGGATTTCATCACTGGATTACCAACTTCAACCAAACAGAATGATGCCATTATGGTAGTGGTGGATAAATTGAGCAAGTCTGCTCGTTTCCTCCCTGTCAAATCGACTTGCAAGGCAATAGATATCGCCCAGGTATTCATGAAAGAGATATTTAGACTACATGGTATGTCGAAAGAGATCGTGTCTGACAAAGACACGAAATTTACTTCCAACTTTTGGAAATCACTGATGGCTGGTTTAGAGACCAAGTTGCTATTTAGTACTGCCTATCACCCTCAAACTGACGGACAGATAGAAAGAGTGAACCAAGTACTTGAAGACATGCTAAGAATGGATGTAATGCATCAACCCAAGAAGTGGGAAGACTACCTGCCACTGGTAGAATTCGCCTACAACAATGGCTACCAAGCATCCTTAAAGATGAGCCCCTTCGAAGTCCTCTATGGTAGACCGTGTAACACTCCAGTCAGCTGGAGTAATCCTGTAAACATGATTTCTTTTGGACCCGACATGTTGAAAGAAATGGAACAACAAGTGACTCAGATAAAACAAAATCTGAAGGTCGCTCAAAACCGACAGAAAAGTTACGCTGACCAAAAGAGAACTCCAAGAGAGTTCAAAACGGGAGACCATGTATATCTCAGAGTTAGGCCCAGAAAGAATTCCCTGAAAATGGGAACTTGTGCCAAGTTATCACCGCAGTATTGTGGACCCTTTGAGGTTCTAAATAGAGTGGGATCTGTAGCCTATAGGCTAGCACTTCCTCCCACAGTCAAAGGACATAATGTTTTTCATGTCTCATTATTGAAGAAATATGTACATGATGCTAACCACATAATTGATTGGTTTGTGATTCAGGTGGAAATGGGGGGAGAATTTCTACCAGAACCCCAATGCATACTAGACAGAAAGGAAACCCCACTCCGGAACCAAACCATTGCACAGGTCAAGGTGCAATGGAAACATTTTGGCCCTGATGAGGCTACATGGGAAATGGAGGATGCCATGAAACATGCATATCCGATTTTGTTTAAACCTGTACATGCATGACACATTGATAGATAAGAACATCGAGGACGATGGTCCTTTAAGGGGGAGGGAATTGTAACACCTTGTTTCCCCTAGTCTGTAAAAATAACTATACTGACCGAGAACTGCGGCAAACTCAGAAATGTGAATGCATGATGTGAATGGACCTTATGAAAAAGGTCGATGAATGTAAATAATATTATGAATATATATATTGTAGGACTGTTGAGAGGGGAAGTGATGAAAAAGAGACCACGATGGCTGAAGAAAGGTGGTGGAAGGCACCTGGAATGGTGGCGTTAACTTCCACCGAAACCAACACCGTATTTGGACTTCACTGGCCCGGAGAACCAAGAGCGGCTCGCTGTCCCAAATTAAATGTCTTGCAAGCTGGTAGGTAGAGGGCTCCTCATAAGTAATAAGGGATGGGGGTTAACCGCCATCCGTAGAGTCCTCGGGCTTGACCATCGCGAGGAGGACTGTGCCACACGCAACCTCGTCGGAAAGGAGAAAAGGCAGGGAAGAGTGTGCAGACGGGATATACGCGAGGGAAGAGGAAGGAGGAAGAACTCTGGAGATATGCAGAGTGAGTGATAGCGGAGAAGAAGGAGAGTAACCTTCATTCTCAGTCACTAGCAAACCAAGACACAGTCTCACAACATCGTGGTCTCAGCTCGGGGGTGGCTAGTGGTAAATCCGTTGGGAGTCGCTGAGCCTACGGTTGGGTGGAAACGAGCACCCCTCTCAGCAGTTGCATCACCTCTGGTGTTTTTTTTATAAGTGTTTTACTTCTTGCATCTTGAAATGTATATTCTGACATTTATGCTCATAAGCTGTGAAATTGTGAATGGTTTGAGTATAAGACTGTCTGTGTAGTGTTTTGATCAGAAATGGTGGTTGCATGCTTTTATTGGAAAGGACCATGTATGGCATATGATTATAGATAGATTTGTATATATACGCATATTATATCAATTTGGACTTCAAGTCTGCTTTTGGGGAAATCTATGTCCTTATTCGTCCCCAAGAATGCCCGAAATAGACCTCTCCATAGAGACACCCGTCTTGGAAAGCTCATCAAGAACCTGGAAAAGGATTGAAGGCGCAAGTCTTAGTAACCCTGTACGAGGAAGAATGACCCTCTTGAAATCCCGAAATAGCAATGTAGGGATAGGTGTCGATCGAAGGACGAGATCCCGTCGGAAGATCTGCGGTCACTCATGACCATTAGATTGGAGGAAGAAACGAGGGCATTACATGCCTTAACCCTTTTCCTTTATCTTCGTGAGTAACGAAGAAATTGGGACCGTATATCCCCAAGGTCCGTGAGAGTATCTAGACCATTGGTTTTTCCACGTCCAGGGAGTAGTGGGAGAGTGCACAGCGTGGGACTAATCTAAACCGTCAGATCTTAGTTAGAAAACCCGACAGCTGTTGGATCTGTCAAGAGATACATGAGGGTTAAGCCCTCGTGAATAGGGGTGAAAGTCTCGAAAGAGGAGTCGGTATCGGGATCTCGGATTTCGGGGTTCCGAAAGTCTTGATGATAAGAGATCGGAACACTCCATGGTGGAAGTCCCGAAATAAATTTGGACCGTCCGATTAATGAAAGCCACGTGTCCCGAGATCACCCACTTTGGGAGATCGAAAATCGAGAATTCGGGAGTTCTATCGACAAGAGGTCAGGCTCTCGTATTGATAAGTCCCAAAGGGAATAAGATTGTGGTCTTATGAGAAGTGGTCATATTGGCAAAGACATAGCTCAGGGGGGGGGATAATTGATGATCGAATCTTGTTCGGCACTTCGGCATTTCGGTACCCAGAATATCGAAGGGCATATTCCCCTTGTGCTCGCAAGTCCTGAAATCCTGACTTGCAAACTCCAGAAATGCTAGCGCTTGGTTAAGTTAAGTGTTTACAAGGTTTTGGCACCCGGGGTGTCTAGATGCGATTCCTCTCACACTCGCGAGTTCCGAAATCCTGACATATGAAAACCCCGAAATTGGTAGAGGTTATGACGAAAGGGTGTATCGACTTTTCGACACCCGGGAAGTCGAGGAGAGTGGATCTTCGACCTCTGGCATCACAAAGTCCCGATATGCGAGATTTAGACTTGGAAGTCCAGTTATGTCATAGTGTGACTTGGGTCAGCGCTTTCGGTATTTCGGTATCTGGAAGACCTAAGGATAAGATCCTCATGTCATCGCACATCGCGAAATCCCGAAGTATGAGACCCCGAAAAGGTCTAGCATGGGTAAGCCTTGATGTTTCGGTGTTTTGGAAACCGAGAAACCCAAGGTTCAGTTTTCGTATACATGTCAGTCCCAAAATCCCGATGGGTGAAGTCCTGAAAGAACAATACACGGATAGGTTACGAGACTTCAACATTTCGGAAATCGGATACTCAAGGGCGTATTCCCTTGTACCTGCATCTCCTGAAATCCTGACTTGTGAAGTCCCAAAATGACTTAGCACGGACGGTATTTGGTGTGGCGACATTTTGGAACCTAGGGTACCTGATGGTAAGTCTTCTTATGCTCACTAGTCCCGAAAACCCAGTCCGCGAACTCTCGAAATGGACTGAGCGACACATATATAAACACGTATACATAGGTTGAAGTTTTGGAGTTTCGGCTCTCGGGAAACCTAAGTGCGAGACCTCCCGTCTGCACAGATCCCGAAATCCCGATGGCGGAAACCCTGAAACAGGGAAGTATATTTAGAGTTAGTGTTTCGGTGTTTCGGCACCCAGGACATCTAGAGGAAAACGTCTTGACCTCGCATATTATGAAATCCCGATAGGCGAATTCCCGAAATGGAGTAGCACACACGGCTTTGGTGTTTCGACTTTCAATGGCCGGGACTACCAAAGGTCAATTTTCCTCGTGTTCGCTAGCCGTGAAGTTATGATGGATAAAACCACAAAATAAACAAGGGGATACCTGCATCGCGATTTCCCCGTATCATGAAAACTGATAAGTATTCTCCGATAAGGCCTGTGGCCACAACCGTCGATCATATGAGTGCGAATAAGGAATGGCAGGTTCTATAATGGGTCCTGTAGGGGCTCGGGGGATTCTACTCCTCGGGAAAAAGGGGAAAAGAGCCAAATTTTTTTAAATTCCGTAGTGGGTATGTGACATGAATCCTTTCCTCCTCTTATCAAACTTCTGATTCTTCTTGTCCTTGCAATATTTCTGTAGAGATTCTCTTCCCTGGCCTTTCTCATACAAGTATTTATCCTTCTTGATGGCTTTAGTCAAGGTCTTGGGCTCATCATACTTGATCTTTTATTTATAAAATGCTGGCAGTCCACTTAGAAATCTCTGTATTTTCAATTTCTCATAACCAATGAACCTGACATACTTTAACAATCCCCAGAACTTCTTCTCGTACTTTACCATAGTCATGCTTCCCAACCTGAGTTCAAAGAACTCCTGCATTTTCTTGTCATAGAAATGCTCTTAGAGGTACTCCTTCTAGAAGTACTTCTTGAACTACTTCAAAGTGATCCTACTTTCATTAACATGTTCCACTTGCTTCAGTTGGTCCCATCACATTGCAACTTTCCCGTGTAAATGGTAGGTGGCAATCCTAGCTTCCAGATTTGATGAATAGTTATGTAGCTGAAAATATCTCTGGAGTCCAAGCAACCATGCTTCGACATCATATTCCCTTTCTCTTTCACCATCGAAGGAAGGTGTCTTGATCTTCATCAGCTCTCCTTTCAAACTATCTACCTCTTGTTTCCTTCTTTGTTGTCTAACATGAGACACCTCTGCACTGCTTGCGGGATATTCCAATACATAAAACGTTCCTTATGAGTAAGGAGTGTGAGTGGTGTCCATGAGCTCTGCTAGCACTTCTGAAATAACCAACTCTTCCACGATCATCCCTTCTTTCATGGCTCCTTCCTTCTTCCTCTTGTCTTGAGTTTGATCCATTCATTTGTCTTTGCAATTGATTTAAGCTCTACAACACTCGAGCATTTATCTGAATTTTCTCTCTCATCAGTCTCTCGTTGTCTGCTTTGTAGCTCTGCAATTCCATCTTCAAGCTTCTTATTGTTTCTATTAACATTTCATGCTCTCCTTTTCCCTTTTGTCCATTAGACTCTGTCTCTGCATTACCAACTTTGGTATTCTGGCCTTCGGCCTCCATATCATGATTGGAGGCTCCCTCACCTTATTCTATTTCCTCAATACACATTCTGAGTTGACGTGTTTGAACCCCTTAATTCTGCAAAATGTGCAAGCGACCATTTTGTTAGAATTATGCATATGGTAAACAAAATTTCCAAACCATGCTACATGTCTCTTTTTTTTTTTTGTTCATGGAGATCATATCCCCATTCTCCAAAAATAACAGTGTCCTGTTATCCTTGGCTGACACATAATTTCATCCTACGCATGAGCTTCCTTCAAACCACCTTCCCAGGTGACCATGACTAGAAACCGTGGCTAAATCCTTCCTTAGCACTTTTCTGTCTTGAAGACAACCAATTCAACGCTTAGCCCTCCTTCCCTCATCTCTCAATATGCATATGACCACGGCCATGATCCCACACTTAGCTGAAAAAGTGCTTGTCCAGAGCCTCGGGACTTTGAAACTTTAAGCCAGGACCAGATCAACGGTTCTCGTCCTCTTTCATGATCAACGATCAAGATCCACTTCGGGACTCCGTGCTTCCGGAATCTCAACTTTCCTCGCTTTCCTCCTCTTAGAACACTTTTACTCGGAGTTCATGATCTGCCAATGGGTGTCCTCCCACAGATCAACGAATGTGAATTGCTTCAACTCTTCGGGCTTCATAAGCTTCAAAATTTTCCCCTGCACTTTCTCCCAGAGTGATTTCGCCCGAAGTTGATGATCCTTTGACGTGTGTATTCTGGAATCAATGGTCGATATGTGCCCCGGCCTGTGTGTGGCTGGGTATGTTACAGTTTGGTACCGGATCTTCTGGTTGAAACACCAGGCTGATATGGTCCGAGTCTGTTGGTCAGAGTCTCATGGTTACAGATCGAACTCTGATCGTGGAGTTGAAAGGCTCAGGAGGAATGGAGTTGTAGAATCTACACAGGAGTTAGATCACCAGAGACCCATTGTAAATGGTTCGAAGGATCGTGATCGTCCCCTTTGAATTCAGGAGTGATCACCACTGTAGGATCAAGAGAGATCCGAGATCGTTGGATCAGAGGACAGGTGAAAAAGGGTCGTCCGATGAAAAGGAAGCAAGGGTTAAGGTCACCACTGTCAGATCCCATTAGAGAGAGAGATCAACAGACAATCGACATTGCGGGGAACCAAGTTACGCGGGAGATAATTCCTCAAGGCGGTCCCACAATCTAAACCACGGTTTCACCGAGTGGTTACGTGTCAGTGTCAAGAGAATTGCGGGGAAAAAAGCGGGTTACTCCAAACCGTTGATGCGTGCCATCGCAAATTGAAAGGTAGTAAGTGATGTGCAATGTTAGGGATCGAACATCGAAACTCTGTATAACCGAAGTAGTTTGGGGCTATCCATGGTCAAGGAGAGACAGGCGGCACGAGATCCACAACTCCAGAAGTTTGTGGACGAGGAGGAGGTGAAATAGCCGAAGTAGATCCTGACCGTCGATCACCAAGAGGTACGTGTTAGCAGATCAATAACTCTGAAGAAATATGTTTGAGAGGCTTTCAGATGAGATTTGAAACTCTTGAAGCTTGAAGAGATAAAGTAAATCTCGATCGTCCGATCATCCAAAATAGATCTCAGTCGCTAGATCGTCCGAAGTAAATCTCAAGCGTTCGATTGTCTGAGGTGAATTTGGGTCGTCTAATCTAGAAAAGACGTGGTGTAAATATGTGGACTCTGGGTGAAGACCCAAAGGGAATCTTAGTCATCCTTCCATTCTTCTTGTCCTTCCAATATTTCTTATAGAGGTGGGTCTTGAAACTCTTGGAACTCTTGGAACGCTTTTACTCGGAGTTAATGATCTGCCAATGGGTGTCCTCCCACAAATCAACGGCTGTGAATCGCTTCGGCTCTTTAGGCCTTGGAAGTTTCAAACTTCCCCCTGCACTTTCTCCCTGAGTGCTTTCACCTGAAGTCGATGATCCTTTGACGTGTGTCGTTTGGAATCAACGGTCAATATGTACTACGGCCTTGAGGAGTTTTCGAGCCAATGAAACCTGTCACATATTTTCCCACTGGAGTGCCCAGTCTCTGAACTGCACAATCTTTCACCACGTGGAAAAATAATAGAAGCGGACACGTGGCCCAATCAGGCGGGTGACACGTGTCACGTTCTAATTGACATTTCAATACTCCATATGCTCAAAACTTACTGACACATGGCACACATCCCATGTGTCCATGTCATCCCAGGTGACGTCTGGAAGCCATGTCACTTCAAAAATTCCAGGATCCACATCACCTCCATGTGACGTCATCGTGCCCCACCAGTTTGGCTCTTTGGGCTTCGAGAATTAGGGAGTTTCCATACTAGAACACTTCCAATTCTCCCGAACTCTGAATTCTTGAACTAGCCAATCTGTCACCATCTTTTCTCCTGGATCGGATGACTAAGATTCACTTCAGGTCTTCACCCAGAGTCCACATATTTACGCCACGTCTCTTCTGGATCAGACGACCTAGATTCACCTTGGACGATCCGACGCTTGAGATTTACTCCGGATGATCTGGCGACTGAGATCTATTTCAGATGATTGGATGATCAAGATTTACTTCAGCTCTCCTCCGAGATTTGGGAGTTTCAAATCTCAATTTAAAACCTCTCGAATAGATCTCCGGAGTTACTGATCTGCTGACACATACCTCTTGGTGATCGACGGTCAGAATATATTTGGTTATTTCACCTCCTCCTCCTTCACAAACTTCTGGATTTGTGGATCTCGCGCCACCTGTCTCTCCTTGATGATGGATGACCCCAAACTACTTCGGCTATATGGAGTTTTGATGTTAGAGGCCTAACATGTCACATCACTTACTCCCTTTCAATTTGCGGGGGCACGTATCGACGGTTTCAAGTAACCCGCTTTTCGCCCCGCAATTTTCCTGACGCTGGCATGTAACCACTCGGTGAAACCGTGGTTTGTATTGTGGGACTGCCTTGAGGGATTATCTTCTGTGAAACTTGGTTCCCTACAATGTCGGTTGTTCATTGATCTCTCTCTCCAATGGGATCTGATGGTGGTGACCTTAACCCTTACTTCCTTTTCATCGGATGACCCATGTTCACTTGTCCTCCGATCCAACAATCTCGGATCTCTCCTGATCCTACAATGTTGATCGCTCCCGAATTCGAAGGGGACAGTCACGATCTTTCGAACCCCTTACAATGGGTCTCTGGTGATCTAAATCCTGCATAGATTATGCAATGCCATTCCTCCCGAGCCTTTCAACTCCACTGTCAGAGTTCGATCTGTAACCATGAGACTCTGACCAATAGACCCGACCCATACCAACCCGGTGTTTCAACTAGAAACTCTGATACCAAACTGTAACATACCCAACCACCCATAGGCCGGGGTACACTGCCTTCAAGCCCGCCCTTGAACTTCTTTGTCTTACCAATACCTTTTTAAAATTTAAGGATGCATAAAAGAAAATACTTTAACGACATGCACAACAATAGTCAGCAAGCATACATAGTCTAAAGATTCAATTAAATGGTAATTAAATATACAACGAAAATACATTCATATACATGTAAATGATACCATAACATAGAGCACTTATCTTGATGAAAGATGACACCAACTGGCTGTAGACCAAGGGCATTCCACCCAACCATAGACACTACTGTTCCAAACTCAACCGCAGCGTCACCCCCGAGCCAGGGCTATGAATCCACAAGGATTGTTCTAGAGTGTTACTTGGCTTCCCAAACCAGTCAGCACCCAATCTCTCATAGGCTTCCCAACTCTCACAACAATCCAAGTACCCAACTCTCTTCTACCCAGCTTGAACGACCCGAGAGAATGAACCTCCACCATTCTTTTCCACGTAGTCCCTCAGGCAATCCTTCTCCTTATTCGATCTCCAGCGCAATTGGTCCATAATCTCAATGTTGGAATTCTCAGGACTCGCAACTGTGAGCAATGTTGGACACAAGCCAATGCATCTTAGACATGCAGGCCTCAAGTCATCGATGGATCACACCAATGACCACTACAACCCACCATACAGTGGCTAATTCATCAGCAGTTCGGTTCCCTTTCCCAAGCCAAGACGCAGATGAGGATGGATCAATGAATGGGTAAGTGGGTGCATGAGAGTTCGTGAGAGAAATGAATGAATGAATAGGAAATCAACGAACAAGCCATCAATCCGCAATCCCCCCATTAGACCAGAGGCGGGTTTAAGTAACTTCGTGGGGAATCAAGAACCTCCTGGCCTTCCCCAAGAATCTCACGTAACCGATCCCCTCCCTTAGACAAAAAGGGGTAATTAAAATATGAATAAACACTTAGCCCCTTAAGGCCCCTCTCTTGTGGAATCATAGCCCCCTATAACTCTAGTCCTTGTCTGTCTAGCAGCCAACCATGTATTTATTATTATAATGATAAAAAAACATTACATGTCTTGGGAACACTGGCCTTTTAATAATTGTTTGGGCACCCTGGCCTCTTAGCATTGTAACAATACCTTATTTAAAATGGGGGTTCAAAACCTGGGGTGTTACACTACCAAGCTTCCCTCGAACATTCCAAAATTCAAGGGTAAGAGTGGTGAGGATCCGAGCGATCATGTTACTACTTTTCACTTATGGTTCTCATCAAACTTTCTTAATGATGACTCGACTCGTATGAGACTATTTCAACGCACCCTTATGGGGGTTGATGCGAAATGGTACATCAAGTTACCAAGGGGCACATACTGAATTTTCCATGAGTTTTCCTTAGTTTTTCTCAACCACTTTCAACCGTCACTTCATTATGATGACGGTACAAAGATTTTATTGACTTTCTATGAGGACAAAGACATCCACATCTCATATCACATTCAAGAGTGGCATAGAAGAAAGCTGTTGATTAAAGATAACATTCCTCCAGAGTTTGTATTGGAGTGGTTTGTTAAGTCCCTATTTCCTTATATTTCGATGGATGTTTCTACAACCCGGGTAACGACTAAGGAAGAGACCATATATAAATCCCAAAAATTAGATCTTGTATATGCTCAATCTAGGATACTCTATGAAATTATTCCCGAGGCATTATGGTCGAATAATGATCCAAGACAAAATCTTGGGGCCCATGCCGATGGCACTATACAATCTGCTTGTGGAGTGCTTGCAAAGTGGGTCACCAACCTCTGTTAGTCACGTTGGAGATGTGTCACCAACCTCTTATAGTCATGCTTGGGGCAAGTAACGAACCTCTACAAGTCATGCTAGGAGAAAAAGTCCAATCACTATGATTCACACTAGAATTGAGTCACCAACCTATGTGATTCATGTGGGAGACCAGTCACGAACCTCTGCTATTCACGTTGGAGACGTGTCGTCAACCTTTTCTAGTCATGTTGGGAGCAAGCAAGCAACCTCTGTGAGACATGATGGGAGAAAAAGTCCAGTCATTGCGAGTCATACTAGCATTAAGTCACCAACCTTTGCAAGTCATGTTGGAGACCAGTCACCAACCTTTGCTAGTCACTTTGGAGATGTGTCGCCAGCCTCTGCTAGTCATGTTGGGGGAAAGAAACGGACCTCTACAAGTCATGCCGGGTGAAAA
>JASDQU010240994.1:6918-18046 GCA_032191745.1 Picea mariana
TAGTTCTGCTGAGGCTTTAATTCTTGGAAGATTTTGGAGATACAATGTTTTAAACTTCTCCATCTCTTTTCTGGTTTTTACTACCTCTTCTTCCAAGGCTTCACATCTTGCCTTCTTTTCTGATAACTATTGTTTCATAATTTCCTCTATTTTATTTGCCTCTTCTAACTCCACTTTTAGCAGGGCAAAGTCTTCATCAGGTTTTTTACCATTCTTTTCAAACTGCATCAACAACTATTTTTGTTTTCTCTTCTTAAGTCTGAGTCTGTCAATCTTTTCTAAAGCGTTGATTAGTTCACCTTCCATATCAACCACAATTTCTTCATCATTAACATCACTTCCTGTGTTATTATTATCATAATCCTCTTTGGCCATAAGCATAAATTCATTAGCCTTATCTTCACAGGAAGAGTCACTATCTGTGCCTTCTAAAGAGTCATCATTGTTTACACATAAACTTTTATTTTTTACCAAATCTCATGGGTTTGTACTTATTTTCACCTTCAAAATTCTGATCCTTCTTCTTGTGAGGACACTTAGATGCAAAGTGACCTATCTTTCCACAGTTAAAACACTTGAATGGAAACTTGCCTTGATACTTGCTTGATTCTTTCTTTAGTCTTCTCACAATTTTTTCTTCAATTTCATTAGGCTCAGATTCCTCATTCTTATCTTCTTTAAAAGATGTTTCTCTAGTGGTAGATTTATCTTTACCTATCCTCATTTCATATGCAGTCAACGTTCCTAGAATTTGATCAAAAGATAAATATTTTAGATAATTAAGTTCTTCTATAGCAGAGAACTTTGGGTTGAACCTATCTGGAAGAGATCTCAAAATTTTCTGAACTAAAGAGGCTTCCTTATTTTTTTCACCAATTGCTCTCATTTCATTTACTAGTTCTTCAACTCTCAGAAAGTACTTCCCAATAATTTCATCTTCTTTCATCTGTAGATGTTCAAACAGTACTCTCTAGGTTTGAAGCTTAACATCCTTTACCTTCTCATTACCTTCATAACTTCTAATGAGTTTGTCCCACATGTCTTTGGTAGATTCTAAGTGCATAACTTTTACAAATTCTGCTTCTGCAATCCCACTCAGAATAACATCCATAGCCTTAGCGTTGAAGATAAATTCTAGCTTGTCATCCTTATTAGCTAGCACAACTGGCTTTACATAACTAGTTTCTACCACACCCCAGACATCTGCACCTAAAGCCTTTATGTAGGTTCTCATCCTAACTTTCCAGAAGGAAAAGTTTGTTCCATTAAACAGGGGGGCCTTATTGGTTGAAATTCCTTCACGACTTGACATGTTTAAGGTTACTGATCTACCTTTAAATAAAAGGAAGTGACTCTGATACCAATTGTTGGACAACTGAGAGGGGGGGTGAATCATTTTTTACTGTAATTAAACAATTATTCCCATTTTAAACTCTTTACAGAACACTCAATAACGATCACAATAATGCAGAGAAGTAAGCAATAGAATATTCAACATCAATCACACATTTGAAATATATAGAGACAGATATTTTCTGAGGAAACCCATAAAGGTAAAAACCTCTTCTTCTTGATATGATAAGTATCTTTGTTTTTTGTACATTATCATTCTTATGAGCTCCAACTCCTCTTGAGGCTACAACCTCTCTTTTACAAGCAAAAACATGCTGAGAGCACCAACTCTCTGGTTTCTCTAGAACCCACTAGAAGGAAGAATCAACTCCCTAAGTGTTCTAGCACCAACTGGATGGAAGCACCAAATTCCAGTCACACAAGAACCAACCTGTGTAACAGAGAACAATCATTCTCCCTTGCACCACCCTGCCACCCTGGTTTCTCTGGCTGCCACCAGATGGAAGCTACAACTCCCTGTGTTCAAGAACCCACTTGAAACTGTGAGGACAACAATCCTCCATAGCACCTCCCTACCACCCTTAGATATAAATATTTGTTACTGAAATTCATTACAGTGATATAGTATTAATCAATGGCTTACTAGTCTAATCACTGTTAAGCTACACTGCTCTACTCTGCCTACATCACTGTCTTCCTTCTTGAATCTTCTTAAGATTTTTGTTCTTCTTCTCTTTCTTTGCTTGCAAAACTCAGTTTTTTCTTCCTCTCTCAGATATACATTTTCGTTCCATGTCTTTCTTCTACACTTTATGCTCTGTGCATTATTTCTATTCTATGTGCTACACCTCTTCTTTGTGTTTCAACTGCTACACACAACATGCTTCTACCCGCATGAATAAATCTCAATAGAAGCAACCATCTCTTCTCTGTTCTGCGTATATTTATCATGCCAAGTCCTCTACCAGATAATACACCTAACTCTTCGTTCTCTCTGGTGACCATGCTGAGTCTGTTCTTCATCAGTGGTCGTTATCCTGAGATTCTTTGGCTTCTCTGACAGTTACAATCTTCGATGATTTTCCATTTGTCAATTGTCTCTATGATGAGTCTTCATCCTACTGGTAGTTACCTTGAGAATATTCATCTCCTCTGGCAATCACCTTGAATGTCTTCGAATTCTCTGATAGATGCAATCACTTAGTTTCTAGAAGTTACAATCAGTCTGTTCCGGCAGTTATAGAGATAACCTCTACGCGCTCATCCCTTTGATGCCTTTTCCCTTCCTGAGAAAAAATTCAAAACAGGCACTATATTTTATTGCTAAGCCCCTTACTTTTACGTGACCATCAACGGTGACCGAATGCCTATTCAAAAGGTGCTTTCCGATCTCCCGAACTCCAAGGTGGAACTTAGCGACGTGATAGTTCCTCCCTCGATATGACCTTGGGTGATGATCTCATGTGAGCACACGATTGCGGGCGCGTCCAAAGGTGGTGTAGATCAAGCTGATTTTCATCCTGCAATTTACCTCCAGCTGCCACATACCCTTTCTCCAAAACCATGGTTTCAATTGCGACCCGCTTGTGAAAAATTAAGACACGAGCATGTTCTGGCCCCGCAATGCAATGGGACCGTCAATTTTATGATCTTGACTGTGCTCCTGAGTGGACGGATCAGATTGGATGGTTTATTTCATGGAAACAAATCAATGGTTAGATTTGATCCTTACACTCATCCATTCATTGTTCAATACGACGACTAGGACTTAATCAAACATTGATATGGATGGTTGTTGTAACTCCCCCCTTTAGAACTTCGAGATTTCATTTTTTCAAACTTACACTATCCTTCCATTGTACTATGATCAACGATTGAGAATACACCTGCAGTAATATTTCAGATCGGAAAACTCATGTCCTTGTTGAGGTGGTCTGCTGACGTGGGTGAGATGTGTAGGCCGTGTAGTGGAGACTGGAGGCAGAGCACGGTAGTGGAGTGTGACATGTAGCAGGTAGTGGATTATGATGTTGGAGCGTGGAGGTGGTATGTATGAGTGGTTTGGTGGTTTACTCGGAGGGGGGGTCAGGCGGTAAGTGGTAATGAGTGAGGGGGGTCCGAGTTAACAGAAAGGTAACACGTATGAGGGTCCCATAAGGAAAATACCACCAAATCAGACCCTGCCCCATGGTTAAAAGAATAAATATCAGGGGGGGGTCCGATATGCCCTGTCGACCATAGATCCGAGTCCCCGATTCTCGGTCACTGAGATTAGTGCACCCTTTACCCAACTTATCCTGTCCTTCCACTTTAGAATGATCTGATGGCTGTGATATTATTCGGATGATCTGATGGTCGAGAACGTATTTCGGCTCTCTGGGTCTCTGGACTTCAGAGATTTCAAATCTCAAGCTGATGCTCTAGATTAGACGGACCAGATTCATTTTATATGATATGATGCTTGAGATATTCTTTGGACGATTTGATGACTGAGATTTACTTCGGAAGATCCAAAGGTTGAGGATTCATTTCGGCTCTCTGGGTCTCCTGACTTCAGGAATTTCAAATCTCAAACTGAATTCTTGAAATGATATTTTTTTGAAGAGTAACCTCCTCACATATTTGTACCCGAAATGAATGACGTTCATTGGATCAAGATCTTATATCAACGACTCGATCTGTCTACAATGCAACTCTTATATCTTGTCCTATCCTTCCACTTTGAATGATCCAATGAATGACATAAATTCATGTTTGATCCGACGACTGACAGGTATTCGAATAATCAAACTCTCAACTCTTTAGCCCCGTTTAAGTTACCCTTCAATTAATTTGATCTGACGGTCGACGAATATTCAAGTGATTGTGATCTCAGATCTCATCCCTTTCTTACCCTATCCTTCCACTATTTCAATTCGACAATCATCACATTTTATCCAGATCCGATGGTCTACATTCATTTCATATTTCGGGCTTCAGGTAATTCAACTTTCAAGTTGCCAATTATTTTGAAGTGAGATTCCCCAAAGGGTAACCTCCTCGCAAATCCATTGGATCTAACGGTTGCTAGTCTTTTGGATCGGTGATCCAATGGGAACTGTCGCTATTCCTCCTGAGATTTGATCTCTTCGACTTAGAATATTTTCTAAGTGTTCACGGGTCTCAACCTTTGCTCCTCCTACGATTTCGTCTCTTGGACCGCGTTTACAATTATGGAAACTGCTATCTCTTCTGAGCTTTCTTGTTTCTGCATACTGTTCACTACTCCTCTTGAGCTTATGATTTTTCTGTAAAACATCGAAATTGTTGTTCTTTCCATAAATGACAAGCACACAGTTTCCTATAAACATGCCAACACATTAGATCTGAACAGAGAGAGAGAGAGAGACGAAGAGAAAGTTGCTAGGTATATCAATGGCCTGAGGTGTGATATTCAGGACGAAATCAACATGGAGACAATAATGATAGTGGAGGATGCATATCAAATTACACTGAAATAAGAAGAGAGGTTGGCCAAGAAGAAGAGTCGACAAAACAGAGGTCGAATATTGAACAGAGGAAAAGGAGTTTCCCCGGAGAAAGCACAGAAGCCCAAGGATGAGGCAGAGAAACTGCATAGTCACTCTGAGAGAGGAGGAAGTTCTCGAGGAAGGCAGAGTGGTGGTAGAAAATCATTTCCTAGAGGAAGAGGAAGAGGTAGAGGAGGAGAAGTAAGATGTTATGCCTGTGAAAAAACATGGCACATGTCTGGGTATTGTCCCGAGAGGAAGAATGGAGGTGAAGCTCACATTTTGGAAGCACAAAAATGAGATGTTGAGGCAGAAGGTGCAGAGGATGGGAAATCCTTGATGATGAAGAAGATTCTTTTGAAGCAAGAGCTAGAGACCGAAAAACCAACACAAAGGAACAATTTGTTTAGGACATCTTGCAAAATGAAGGACAGAGTTTGCAAGGTGATAATTGATAGTGGGAGCACTAAAAACTTAGTATCCACGGAGATGGTGGAGAAGCTAGAGATGGAGACGAATGCACATCTAACACTGTATAAGGTCTCTTGGTTGCAGAAAGGTCATCAGGTAACAATCACTCAACAGTTCCTGGTTGAATTTAAAATAGTTGGGTATAAAGATGAGATTTTGTGTGATGTGATCCCTATGGATGTATTTCATGTTTTGTTGGGAAGACTGTGGCAGTATGAAAAGAATTTCATTCATGATGGGAGGAGGAATAATTACACCTTAGAGAAGAATGGTAGGACACACATGTTGCTGCCAATTGAAGAGAAGAGGGTGAAGGATGAAGCTAGCAATAACATACTTCTAATGAGTGGGAAGGAAATCCTGAAGGAAGTAAAGAAGGAACAAGAGATGTAGTTTGCTATAGTGAGGAAGCTGAGGGTTATCCTTACCAGTACTTCAATGGAATATTTGCTTGAGGAAATTCAGGAACTGTTAGAGAATTTTGCTGATATTGTAGTAGATGAGTTTCCAAACTCATTTCCACCTATCAGAAGTATCAACCATCACATTGATTTGATACTAGGAGAAATCCTGCTAAATAAAGCAGCGTACAGGTTGACACCTCAAGAGAATGAGGAGGTGAAGAGACAGGTTCAAGATATCTTAAACAAAGGGTTGTTCAGAGAAATATTGAGTCCATGTGTAGTGCCAATTGTATTAAGCCCAAATAAGTATGGAGGATGGAGAATGTATACGGACTCAAGGGCCATAAAGAAGATTACCTTCAGATACATATTTCCATTACCTAGGATAGATGATTTGATGGATTGCCTGAGTGGAGCTAACTATTTTTCAAAAATATATTTGAAAAGTGGATATCACTAGATAAGGATGAGAGAAGGTGATGAGTAGAAAACAACGTTCAAGACAAATGAGGGGTTATATGAATGGCTTGTTATGCCGTTTGGCTTGACGAATGCCCCAAGTACTTTTATGAGGTCGATGAATGAGGTGTTGAAGGATTTCATTTGTAAATTCATGATTGTATATCTGGATGATATATTGTTCTTTATCAAAACTAAGAAGGCGCACTTGAGACATTTGACATTAATGATGAGGAGGTTGCAACAAGAGAAGTTGTTGATTAATCTGAAAAAGTCCTCTTTCATGAAGACATAAGTCATATATTTGGGTTTTGTGATTTCTTCAAACGAATTGAAGATGGATCCTGAAAAGGTGAAAACAATCAGAGAATGGTCATCACCGAAGAATATCATTGAGGTAAGAAGCTTCCATGGATTAACAAGTTTTTATCTGAAGTTCATCAGAAATTTTAGCGGGATTAGCACTCAAATGATGGATACGGTGAAGAAAAGATGCAAGTATTTCAAATGGACAGAGGAGGGTGAGAATAGCTTCAACATATTGAAGGAGAAGATAACAAAACAACCAATTTTGGTATTACCAGATTTTAGAAAGATATTTCAAGTAAGGTGTGACACGAGTGGAGTTGCAATTGGAGCGATCTTAATTCAAGATAACATACCTATTGCATATTTCAGCGAGAAGCTGAATGAAGCTAAGAAGAATTACTCCACATACGACAAAGAGTTCTATGCCATAATTCAAGCCTTGAATAAATGGAGGCATTATCTCATGCCTAAGGAGTTTGTTTTGTATAGCGACAATCAAGCTTTGCAATTCATAACCAAACAAGAGAAGTTAAACTAGAGACATGCCAAGTGGATAGAGTTTATGCAAAATTTCACTTTTGTCATTAAACATATTTCTGGAAATGCTAACAAGGTTATTGATGCATTAAGTAGGAGAATTTTGATTCTACAGGAATTTCAAATCAAGACCTTGGGGTTTGACCACCTTAAGGAAATGTACCATAGTGATCCAGATTTTGGAGAGGCATATGAAGTGTGTGCAAATCCTGTGCTCAGAGATAGGAGCTAGTGGGATGAATATTTGATTCAGGATGGGTTGTTGTTCAAAGGATGCCAGCTGTGCATACCAAGATGCTCGATGAGGGAGAATTTGTTGAAGGAAAAGCATAGTGGAGGTCTAGCCGGGCACTTCGACCATGACAAAACATTTTCCCAATTAAATGGTTCATATTATTGGCTAGGTATGAGAGAGGAGGTGAAGAGATTTGTGAACAATTGTAAGATTTGTCTGTATGCCAAGGGGAAGAAGCAAAACACTGGGTTGTATCAACCATTGCCTATTCCAAAAAGGCCTTGGGATGCAATAAGCATGGATTTCATGTTGGGATTGCCAAGCACACAAAGAGGCAGTGATTCCATATTTTTGGTGGTGGAAATATTTTCTAGGATGGAACACTTTATCCCATGCCAAAATACCAGTGATGCAGCGCATGTTGCAAATTTCTTTTTCAAAGAGGTTGTGAGACTCCATGGATTTCCCAGGAGTATAGTTTCAGACAGGGATACCAAATGTTTTGGTCATTTCTGGAGGACGTTGAGGAAAAAGTTGGGGATAGAGCTATCTTTTAGTTCTGCATATCATTCATAGATGAATGGACAGACCGAGGTGGTCAATAGAATCTTAGGAGATTTGTTGAAACACCATAGTCAGTAGTATCAGATTCTAGCACAAGACGAGTTTTCATTTAATGACTCAGTGAACAACCCATTTCAAATCATTTATGGAATGCATCCAAGAGGAGTATCAGAATTGAGAGATCTGAAGCAGAGTGAGTTTAGGAGCGTGGGAGTTGAATATTTCGCTGTAGAGATGAAGGAACTTCATAATCAGATCAAGGAGTAGTTGAAAAAGAGCAGCAGTGAATACAAGCGCAAAGCTAATCAACATAGGAGAAATCTTGAATTTGAAGTTGGAGATCAAATTCTAGCACATCTAAGGAAGGAAAGGTTCCCAAGGGGAACATATAATAATTTGAAATTGAAAAATATAGGACCGTGTAAAATCCTGAGGAGATTTGGTGAGAATGCTTATGAGTTAGAGCTGCCAGAGGATGTGGGTATATCGCTCATATTCAACATTGTAGACCTGTATCCATATAGGGAAGATAGAACTAGAGGGTCATAAGATCGAGGAGAGATCTAGTGGAGAAAACATATGCATGTAGAAGAGAAGTTGCAGATGGAAAACATCATAGATCAACGAGTTGGTAAGACGACCAGAAGGAAGGAGTATTTTGAATATTTAGTGAAGTGGAAAGGATGACTAGTGGAAGATGCCAGTTGGGTTAGTGAATTAGAGATCCAGAAGCATGGAAGATCGGTGTAGGAGCTCATGGACAAGAGTCCATGAATTTTTCAGCCAAGGGAGTATGATGCAGGAGCATCACTAATAAAGCACAAGAGGGAGACAGCTAGGTGCACTAGTGTGTATTTTGAAATGTTTTGAATTTCAAAGATCAATGTATTAATGTAATATCTGACAAAGCTTTTTGAGTTATGAACATATTTAAGGATCAGAGGCTGAACCATCGCATAAGATCAATGCGGAGGTGTATTTTTTTTTAATGAGATGGATCGTAGTATAGATTTGGAGCTTTCGCTCTTGTCTATCTGAATCAATATTTATTGTAAAATATGATAAGCAGTTGATAGCATTTAATTCCGATAAGATAGCATAGATTAGTTGGAGGGAAAAACTCAAGAGAATCCCTTTGTATAAATCTTTGTAATATTGCCCAGTAGAGGGTGTTGGAGGCTGCCGAATCTAATGTATAGATTGTCATTGTAAGCCAAGAGCCAGGAGATACAGAGAATTACTATATGAATGTATGAAAGTTTTAGATGAATGAATATAACATAGGAATATTGTTCCAAATGTGTGTTGTTATGCGTCTATCTGAATGAGTGATAGGATTTCTGTTTATTTCCAATTCCTTGTTGTTTTCTTCTATTCTTGTATCCATGACCGCATTTGAATAGATGAATGTATGAGTCACTATGAGGAATGAATAAGTTTCCATTGTTTCTCTTCATTGAGAAAGTGCAATGAGTGCATAGAGTCCGCAAGGAGTGCATGATCGATTCTGTTTCGACTTGAAGCTTAGGAGAGTTAGTGTGGAACTTATATGTGCAAGGAGTGAATTGACATCCGCAAGGAGTGTGTGACAGAGTTTTCAGAATCGAAAGATCGGGAGGGATAACTTGATTTCAGTCACGAGAGATAGAAGTGGCTAGAGAACAATTGAAAGGAGTGCAAGGTCATCCAAGAAGGAGTAGATTGTAGAAGAGGATCTGTTGCAAGGTGTGCACAGATCAAGAATTCGACTAAGTGTCGAAGAGCGTGTTAAGAGGAATGAGAGAAGGAAGAAGAAGTAAATCTAAGGAGGGAGAGCGGTGGAAATTCTTCAAGGAGAGAAGTCCCCAGAGTCTTAACTGAAATCAGTGGACAAGATTCGATCCCAGGGGAAGGCTAATGATTCCAGACCGTCAAATCTAGGTAAGTTACGCGAAGGACTGCTACAAAGTATTTCAACACTTCAGAGTTCAGAACATTGGAAGGGTTGACAAGAGTAGAATCATGAAGTCTGAAGTCGTGAACATATCCCAACCGTTGATTGCGGAAGGGGAATGTGGAAACAGATTAAGGGATTCGGGGTTCATGAGTTTGAAGGTTTGTGAGCGAAAAGTCTAGAGTTTCGCAAAGTCGCGAAACACAAACCATAGTAGGTCCAATAGATTTAAGGATACGCATCGCAAGAGCTTGAAGAATCAGAGTAGCACATTTCAGGAAGAAGAGAAGGAAGAGATCGGGATATCCCTGAAGTCCGAACTGCAAAAGGATAGGCCCACGGTCATAGCTATGGTCACTTGCAAGAAAAAAGACCTATGTGTGTGGGTAGATTGGTTTTGGGTGCCCGCAGGGACCCAAGGAGTCGCTCCGACTCAGTATTTCAAGCGATCCAAGACCAGGAGGTCGAGCAACCCTTTGGAGGGAAGGTGGTTTGCACCAAGAGTTCATTGTTGTGTTGATATGATCCTTCATATCGTACATCGCTTCGACACTTTTATGGGGCCAAATTCCTTCATATAAGGCATCAAATTCAGGTTTTGGTGTTTTTAGGGAATTAAAAAAAAACAAGTTGAAAAATAGTGTCGCTCTAGTTAACTCTTAGTTATTGGTCAGTTTTAGAGTCATGCGAGATTTTCCTAAAATTAATTGTTTTTTCTAAAATTAGTTGTTTTCGAAAATCTCACATAGCAGTTATAAAGGGTTGAACTTCTATTGTAATTAATAGTTAGAATGGAGAAGGAATAAAAGAGAGTTATTTTCCATTTTCATGTATTTGCATGGTTTTTAGATCTTGTTAATGTGTCTCAAAGAGTTCACTGCTGTGCCAATTTGATCCTTCATATTGGACATCGTTTCAACGCTTTTTCGGGGCCAAATTCCTGTAAAATTTCATCCCAAACAAATAACCGAGTCAAAAATTATAACCCTCAAATCCATGCATTATTTACCATGGTATCCTTTATTTATATATTTTACTATGAATATGAGAATTTGAAGCAATGTTTTAGTGAATAAACGATAGATATATATATTAATTAATTAATTAATTAATCAATCATATATACATTAAAATATTTTAAAATAAAAAACATATATTTTAATCTATATAACATTAATTAATTACTTTATTGGAGTATATTGATAACTATCCCAATCAATAATATTTGAAGTTCTTGAAAATGAAACTATTTTATAAAAAATTCTCCATTACAATTTGACATAGAAAACCTATATCATTTTAAAATAACACTTTATTTTTTAAAATACCATTTACATATTTTAAAATTTATTTG
>JASDQU010240994.1:32672-44899 GCA_032191745.1 Picea mariana
GTCGCAAATCTAATGGTAGAGATTATGTTAGGGTTTTTTGCCCTAGAAGGCAACCCTCTTTTATGAGGGAAATGTATTGCGGCTATGGTTGATGGTGAATATTGTATTCTGAGATAGGAGACTATGAGAGAAAGAAGAGGAAGTTACAACAGGTTTGTTGTAGGTTGTATCCCTTCATATGCTGGATAATAATAAAGGAACGACCTAGCAATTTCTCCGGTGGACATAGCCCACACTGGGTGAACCACGCAAATCTGTGTCTCTATTGTATTGTGCATCTTCTGTGTTTTGTTTCCGCATTTGTTTTATTTTATTGCTCCACGGTCCTGTTTTTCTAACACTTTTTCAAATTTCCCAGCTCTTCAACCACAAACATCTTAATTAATGAAAAATGGAATAGGTTGTTCTCTGGATGGTTAGATTTGGTTTGGACACAGTCTTCCATCTTTCCCAGGCTTTGACATAATAATAAAGGTATGTTTAAGGGATTTATCCCTATGAAATGCATTAGTAACCTGATGTGGTATGGGTGCACCTTGTCGAATATTCCCTCACAGGTGAAGTACTTCCTAATTATCTTCAAAATTTTCTCAAAAGGTTCCAAGAGGTACTCACTAGGAATGTTGGCTCCAATTTTCCAATTTCGATATTCAGGTTTGATGAAATCCATATAACATGAATTATATAATGTCTTATCTTTAAAACATTTTTCTCCCTATAGTGGGATCTATGTCGTAGTTGACATAGCTTCCTCTGTCACTTGGAAAGTGATCCCTGCAATAGTTGCACTGACACCAGTAAAATTGAAGACGAACTGCTTAGTTAGTTGCGCATTATATCCTTGAATATTTTTACAGAAACATGTGCATTTGGCTTGTTCAAAAGACACCCTGATCGTCGGGTCTTCATTTATTAACATTAAATCTCAAGGTTCAAACTTCACAACCTTTCCATTTCTTGAATTCTTCATTTTTATTTGGGAAGTTTCCATTATGTTGGTATATGTCAATTTTAGGTGCGCAACAATACATTGTAATAACCTCTCTGCATAATGAATAAGAATAGCGACCTTTGCACAATGCGCAAGAAAAAGTATCAATAGGAAACTTTGCGCGGAAAACAAATCAGTGGAAGAAAATTGGCGCAACAGTAAAGTGTGACGGAAAATTTCAGCGCAACAACAAACAACAATGGGAAACTTGGTGCAGCGAAAATCTCGGTGCAATAGTAGGTAGTAAGAATTTAGTTTAGGAGAAAGAAGGCCAACTATGAGAAAAAAAGAACTTTCTCTAGAAGCTAATTTTCAATGGGCTCCAAGGAAAAATCTTGAACAATGAATGAAAGTGATGGAGGATATGCAGGAAAATCAAAATAGTGGATTTACGTAGCGACTGGCATCAAATAGTATTTACGCAACAAAGGGCTTCAAATCTTGCTGGAAAAATTATGGACGACGCACAACTTTTGAAAGTGATGGAGACATATTAAGGGTGACTAATATTTATGCTTGAACAAACAAAGAATGGAATTATGGAAAGGGATGGAAAATCCATAACGACGAGAAGTTTGAAAGAAGGTTAAAGATTCCTGCAGTGAACTCGTGCAGTGGGTACTCCTTTGAAGTGTGAAATAGTACAAATGATATGGATTTCTATGATTGTTCACTTTTATGACTTCATGATTAGGTAATGATGCCCCATAATATATTTTGACATGAACTTTATCCTAACCACTTGACTCGACCTTGGTACCTAAATTCCATTTTTTGACATGACTCAAAACTTAGGAAAGTAGACCTTTACAATTTAAACATGATGAACCTTACACCCTTTTACCGATTTATGGCCAAAATACTTACTTGACATTTCAAACCATTCTTTAATTGGTCACTGAAATCATAAACTTTGACACACCAACTACGACTTATTGAGGAAAGCTTTGATTTTTACAAAAACCAAGACATGTTTCTAAAAATTTTGGACAAACTTATGACTTGAATTACAAAAAACATGGTGCTAACAACTGGATCCAATGGGGATGCTATCCTCCCAATGAGGTAGCAAAGAAAAATAGACCAAGTGCCTAAACATTGGGCTTTATTTGACTCAAAACTCTAAACTGACAAAATAAACTCATTTACAAAACTTTCTTGACACAAATTTAACCAAACTCAACATAAACTTAGGGCCTTCACTTCTGGGTTCAATTTTCTGTTGATTGTTGATTCGAAATGTTTCATATGGAAATAAAATGATTATTTACAATGACATGAAGAGATTTAAAGATTTTTTAAACAAGATAATGTTTTAGAAAACTTCCATTCACAGGTCCCCCACCAATAAGATCTCCATTAAGCTCCTGTAGAAAATATGCATTGTTCCCATGGTATGCAACAATCTTGAATGGTCCTAGCCAAAGATGATCAAAATTACCATGTTTCCCTCTATCATCATTCCTTGCATCCCACTTCGGTACCAAATCATTCACCTTGAAATCATGTTCCTTAGCATGTCAATCAAAATCTATTTTCATTTTAACTTGGTGCAGTTGTGATTTATTGAAGACTTGTTCTCTCATTTGTTGCACATGGATTAATTGGTTTGTTCTCCTTAAAGAATCATTTGGTTCAACTTCTTTTTCTTGCAGCAGTATCATCATTAGAATTCCTAATGAGGTAGGAAAAATTTTCTCTGTTCCATATACGATCTGGAAAGGTGATGTGGAAATAGACCTTTTAGTGGTAATTATGTCATCCCATAACGCATAGATGAGATTTTTGTGCCAAGATTTCTTGTTCTCCTGCAAGAGCTTCTTAATAATCCTAGTCAAGATTTTGTTAGATGATTCAACCAACCCATTACCCCGTGGGTGATAATCTATGGAATGGCCAAGAGTTATATTATAGACACTATATAATTTCTCCATTTTCATGGATTTGAATGTCATTGCATTGTCAATAATGATCTTGAATGGGCAACCAAATATAGACAAAATATTACTTTCTAGAAAATGAATGATGATAGTATCAGTAGCTTTCCTTGTGGGGATTGCTTCGATCAATTTGGTGAAGTAGTCTGTGGCTGTCAGTATCCACCTATGCTGAGTTGAGGATGGCAGATGAATTTCCCCTATAAAATCAAGACCCCATTGCATGAATGGTTCTTCAAAAACAATAGTCTTTAAATGCAGGGGCTACAACTTTCTCTTTCCATCGAAGATCTGACATTCATGGAAGCTGGAAACTTCCTTGTATACATAAGAAAAAATACTGGGCCAATAGAACCCTGCCCTTAGTATTTTGTGTGTAGTATTCTTCTAATAATGATGTCCCCCACAGTCACCTTTGTGAAACTCTTTGATATCCTTTTTCATTTCTTCTTCCAACAAATAATTTAGAAATATCCCACCTGGATCTTTCCAATACAGAGAATGGTCCAGAATGCAAAACTTTGTTGTTTTCAACTTAAAAAATATAGCTTTGGTTTTTCTCAACTCAAGAGGAGCTTGTAAATTTCTTAATACATAAATAATATCATCATACCAAGGAGAATCAAGGAACATTCAAGATATTTGTGGGATTGTTACTTCTTCTGAATTTTCTGATAAATCAACAATAAAATTGATTCCCAAAACATCACAATTTGATTGTGCCATCAATTTTGTGATCCCTTGACCCTTAATCAACCTTGTAGGTTTGACTTTAAGGTCATACTCCAACATTACTACTATCCATTTTGTCCTTCTCCCTTCAGGATCGGGCTGAGTCAAAATATATTTTACAGAGTTGCTAGGCACGTAAGCAATGGCATGGGAATGAAAGATATAAGTTCTAAATTATTTAAGGGATTTCACCAAGGAAGATGCATATTTTTCCATGATGTCATACCTTAGTGGGGAGTCTCTCAATGTACTTCTATAATAATCTATAGGAATTTCAAAGTTATAATCATCTTTTTGCAACAAAACACCAACAATGGTGTGTTCTGAAGCAAAAGAAAACAAGATAAAATATTTTGTAAAATTCGGGTTGGATAATACTGGAGCTTTGGTCAGCGTCACTTTAATATCATCAAAAGAATTTCTAGTTTCAGTAGTCCATTTTATTTCATTGCCTTTCCTAAGCATATTTTTGATATACTTTATGATCTCAGCCAAGTTAGGAATGAACCTTCTAAAAAAATTCACTTTTCGTAGGAAAGACTATACCTCTTTCTTGCTCCTAGAGTGTCGATCTTTAGAATTGCTTCCACTCTGTTAGGGTCTATTTTAATCCCTTCCTTTGAAATGATGTTTCCAAGCAATTTTCCTTCTTTCATTCCAAAGTTTGACTTTTTCAGATTTAATGAGATGCCAAACTTTCTACATTTATGGAAAACCCTTCTTAGATGTTTGAGATGTTGATCATGAAAATATGAAAATATAGTGATATCATCTAAGTAAATAAAAATACACTTATCCTTTTCATTGGCAAAGGCTATGTCCATGGCCCTTTGGAAATTTTCTCCAACATTCATAAGCCCCAAATGCATTTTTTCATACATGAAAGTGACCCAAGGTGTTGTAAAAGTTGTCCTTTCTTGATCATCTGGATGCACCATAATCTGGTTGTAACTAGAGAAACCATCAAGAATTGATATATTCTGAGATCCCACCACCTTCTATAGGATGTAATCCATCTTAGGAAGTGGATAATTGTCTTTGAGAGGCACCCTGTCTAGATTCTGAAAATCTACACATAATCTCATCTCACCGCTTTTCTTCCTGGCAGGTACTAGGTTAGCCACCCAATTGGAAAATCTTAAGGACACAATAATTTTGGCATCAAATAGTTTCCTTACCTCCTTTTCAATCAATGGAAACAATACAAGGTTTATTCTTCTCAAATTTTGCTTGAAGGGTTTATGATCATCCTTGATAGGAATTACATGTTGAATTACCTTAGTATCAAAGACCTTTAAATCTTCATAACTCCATGTAAAGACATCGGAGAAATCCTTCATAAGAATGATATACCTCTTTTTAATTTATGGACTGAGATTTTTTGATAATTTGATGATCTTGGGATCCTCCCAAGTCCCAATGTTGAAATATTCTATATCCTCATCATTTACAATTATTTTAGGATTTATGGCTACATCATTGTTGTCCAAAAGTTTTTCTAATGGGACTAAACCTTTGGGAATAATTTTATTTTTGAGCTGCACTATATCTCTTCCAGCAATTTGATTCTGAAAAAGGTCATCACTGTTGAAAATAGTTTCATCTTCATTCTCTTCACAACAACACTCATCATCAATATTTAAATTAGCAAATTCATCACTCATCTGAAGGAATATTTATACATGTTTGTCATCTTCAAATATTTAAAGTTATCAGGAACTGCTGACCTATGCTTGAATTTAATTTCATACTTTTTATTAGGAAAAATTGGAATTTTGAAAATCGAAGCTGAAGTAGCCAATGCAATTTTATTTTCCCCCATGGGAATCACTGACAAATTGTATTATGAAAACTCTTCAAGAAGATCAAGCACTAAATTCCTTTATGCTCTCAATCTAGGATGCTTGGATTGATATACACCCTTTACTTGGTTGATAACAAGCTCGAAATCCCCATGTACAACTATCCTCCTAGCACCCAGTTCCTTTAAAGTCTTCAATCCCAAAATCAATGCCTCATATTCGGCCATATTATTGGTAAAATCAAAAGCAATCTTGTAATAACAGAGTTTTGTACCTATATTGGGAGGGTTAATCTGTACACCAAATCCTACTCCTTCCCTATTAGCAACTCCATCAAAGCTCATATTCCACATTTCATCTTCTGCACTATTTTGCTGATTTGTAATTTCCTCTGTTTGATGATCAGTTTTGTCTTTGATAGCTATGACAATTGTTGGCTCTCCCTCTTCAAAACTCAAGTTATTATAGAAAATAGAGGAACCAACCTCAGTATCAACAGAGTAAATGGGATGATTATTTGGTTGGGTTTTGCTACTCACCATGTACTTGAGCGGTACTTCTCTATACAACCTCCTTTCTTGGCAGAAAATAAAGATAGTAGCATATGACATATCCATTTGAAAAGTTCCTTTTAAAATTTCAACCCAAGATCTAGACAACAACATGCCAAATTTAGGAGGGATGTGAGAAACCACTACATCCATGATCAATTTTTTTGATGGAATTTGAGACAATGATACAACCAGGTCTTTGATTAAACCCAAGAATTTCACCTTTCTTGAGTCAAAAGAGAAAAGATCCTTATAAGGTATTGTAATATCTAGTCCCAACTCATCCATGACCACCTTGGGCATCATATTATGTGATTCTCCTAAATCTAACATGGCATTATGTAAGGTCATGTCATGAATTTTAAGATTGACATAGAAAGGAGGAACATCATCAACATCACCACTCTCCTCCACACGTGGGCCAAATAAGATAGCAGGGTGATCGTCTTGTACATTCAAGGTGTAGGGGGATTCTTCCATTTTTATCATTTTAATAATCTGATTTCTATATTCTCATTCTTAATCAACTCATTAAATGGAATTGAAATTTTGATTTTAGCCATTTCTCTTTCAAAATTAGAAGGAGATGGAGCCTTTTCTACCTCTTTGATGACTACTTCTTTTCTTACCTCAGGTATTTTATTTTGGGGTTATTCTTTAGATTTTCCTTTCTCCATTGCATCCTTTTTTGAATTATCTTTCTTCAGTTGGCTTGAACAATGTGTATTAATCTGAAGTTCCCTTGTAGGATTTGCCTTTGGAAGATTTGCAGGAACCTTTTTACTTTTGAGGTTATACTGTTTATGAAGTTGCATAATAGCATTGTGGTATCCTTTCCTAAACTCTTATGTTTCAAATGACAACATATCATCGTTAGCTTGCGTAAACTTGTCATTTGCATCCATAAATTGAACATGTTCTTATTTAGTTAAGAACACATTTGTTTTTGTATCGTCACAACAATGCATATTGTCTTCAATTGTTTGATCAAAATCTACATTTGCATAGTTGTTTTGGAAAGGAGGTTCTATTTGTTGATCACCTTGATTTCTCTGATCTCTTTGCCTGATCTGAGGAATTGGAGCTCTTCTGAAATTTTGATTTCTGGGTTGAAAATCAGTTTGATCCCTTGTGGYAGGCTTATTTTCCAAGGACATTCTTTCCATGAGTCTTTCCATAGTCTTCATCATCAAATCAAATTTCTCATATGGTGATTGAGAATTTGAGGGTTGTGCTTCTCCTTGGACCTTCTTCACATCTCTGTCATGATTATGTTTGATATTCCCTGATGCCATCAAATTTACCTCTACTTTGTTTTCCATGCTCATCATATTGTCTAATGTATTGGATCTTATTTCTCTTAACAAAAAGACAAAATCACTTTCAAAAGAGTCAGCATATCGAAGTTGAGCAACTCCAGGAGGAGGTTTAAATTCTGTAGGAATTGAATTATAAACTTTCATAAATATGGTTGAAAACTCTTGTACTATTTCATTTGGTGATATTTTTATATTATTGTACTGAGTTTGCAACTGAAGAGGATTCTTTTTTTCACCCCACCTCGAAAGATTTTTTTTTTCAAAAGCTGCAAAATTAAGGATACTCGTTGCAGGAAAATCTTTAAACCATTTTTTGACTTCTCTTGAAAGACTTTGTACAAACAACCTGAGTTTTTCATCCTCATGATATACTTCATCTAGATCAAAAAAATCATTGAACCAATCCAAGTGTCTTTGGGATAATGTATTTTCTTCAGCATCAAATGATTTGATTCTCTGATTATAATTTTGGGGTAAATCATGCAATTGGGTAAGCAAGGAAAGAGGAGAAAATCTGGCTTCCATGGCTCTAGGAGGATTTTGGGCTATCTCGACAGTCTAAGCAGGGAAAATATGAATAGGAATAGTCTGAATGGGGACAATGGGAATCAAAGACTAGAATTTCTTCTCATCATAGATAATTTCATTCAACTTAGATTTTGATCTAGATCTAAACAAGGTTTGCTCAAATTTTAAATCAAAGTCAATGTCATCAATAATTTTTAAACCGTCTTTGGGTAAGGATATATTTCTATCCAGGAAATCAAATGATTGAACTGTCTTTTCTTTTCTTTTGTGCAAGAGATTCTCAGGGTTAGACAAAGATGCTATAGGTTCTGGATCAGGGTTCCTTCTAGTGTAAATTCTCTTAGGAGACATAATTTCTTATTTTCTCAAAAGACAAAACTATGCTACTGATCTTATTAAATAAAGTCGTTAGGGTAAGAAAAATTCATCCAAAAAGTTGATTGATTCATTGTTACCCTCAGGAATCAAATCTAAGCTTTTAGTCATTCTTCACAAGGAAAATTTTCAATTTCGTCCCCAACAACGACGCCAAAATGTTAACATTGATTAAATTGTTGGGATGAAGAAACAATCTACAAAGGTAACCTACAAACCAACTTTAAGGCTTGAAACTAGCCTTTCCAATATATAAAGGGCTCTCTCTAAGGCTTTATCTCTGATAGATAGGTTTCTTTAAAAAGATGGCTAGATTTAAAACTTTAAGATAATTTTTAAATGTCTGCTGACAAAAGATATTGCTTCTAGGGATATGGAGTCAACCCCTGAAAACAAAGAAAACAACACTTGGTAGATAGAAATCCTCCAAGGAACAAAGGATAAACAAGGTGATGAAATTCAATGTTTAGTTTGATCATGTAGGGAGAAAGAAGAAAGGAAACATACAATAGAATCAGAGCACCACAACAGATGAGTTCTGATCTTAGCTGGGAGGATAGACATAATTTAAATCAGTTTAGTCTAGAGCACCATTTAGATGAGTTTTGGACTTTAAAATTTACCAATTTAAAAGGAAGAGGATTTAAAATGAATATGAATACATAGGAAATACATACAAAGAAAGGTACAAGCTTCAGATCATCACCATTAGAATATTTTTCTTAAGGAACTTAGGAATTCTACATTTGTCTTTCTTTAGATTTAGGAAATTACATAGAGGATCAAATTATCTATACTTTTTCCCACATGCCCATGTTTACATCAAAATAGTCCCTATATATAGAAAGTAAATCTACACTTAGCTGCTAGGAGTCGAACTACTATCTCCTAGAGTTATGGATCTGGTTGTTTTGAAAGAGAACAACAACCTCTACAAAAAATACCAAAAATAGGAAAACCGATTTGGAAATCATAAACTCTCTGGGATGTTATTTACAATAATAAACTCTTTTAGAAAATCACAATCATACGGTTGTGATGAATCATCATGTGTATTGTTGGAAAACACTGTCACCATTGCGCAGTAAATTCTGGTTTTTGTTGCGCAAATGATGGCTGCAAAATCTGCGTAGTGGTTTCGCGGGACGAATTTTCATCCTGAGGTTGTGCGCATGAATTCAGTTGGTAGTAGAGAATGGGGTCATTTATTTTATCCGTAGATTCCTTGTCCAAAGTCACTTGCACTTGTAAGGCCCTGCTTGTCTTTCTCAATGACAATTTTTTTCTTTTCAAATTCTTCACCTGTATCAACAAAACCACATTTCTTTTCAATTTTGATTAAGCGCTAGAGAGAGATGAACATGCATCATCAATAGATGGTCTGCATTCATTGAAATGTTCCATGATTCTTTCCTCTGATATCCTTTTTTTCTGCCTGAGCTCAATGTTCACATCTTGAGCCTCTATGAGCTACTTTTTTAGCCAATTTATATTCTTTTCTCCTCATGTTTGTGAGGTAGGAGATCTTTGGCCTACTTGACTTTGTGATGCGGGTGTTTCAGGAAAATTTTCTACTAGTTTCCTTCTCAATTCTCTGTTTTCTTGATAGAATTGGGATATGACGTGTTGAGATTTATTTAGTTGTTGTTTCAGCTCCTTAGTATTTACATCTTCTTCACCTAACTCCACCTGCTTTTCATCAATTCCCTAGTTTTCACATTCAACAAGCTCTGGCTGAATTGTGGGTATAGGAAATCTCATGGCAGAGGAACTGGTGTGTGGTTTACTAGGAGCTTGGATATCCTCAATTTCACTAGTAAATCTTAACTTTATTCTCTTTTTTGGATGTTGGATGACTAAGTGATGCGTCTTCCATTTCATTTTCTTTTCTTCTTTTAGTAACATCTCGTTTTCTCTCCTCTGAACTATGAAGTGTTGATTTCTCAACAGATAAATGAATGTCTCCTTTAGGGTCTCTGGGAATGTTTGTCGAAATCAGAAAGGAATTCCATTCCTTGTTCAAATTTCCCATCGCTTCAACCACCAATATATTAATTAATGAAAAATGGAATAAGTTGTTCTTTGGTTGGTCAACTTTGGCTTGGACACTGTGTGCCATCTTTCCCAGGCTTCGACATAAGAAGAAAGGTAGGTTTAAGGGATTTATCCCTGTGAAATGCATCAACAACCTAATGTGGTATGGGTGCACCTTGTCAAATATTCCCTCATAGGTGAAGTACTTCTTGATTATCTTCAAAAGTTTCTCAAAAGGTTCCAAGAGATACTCACTAGGAATGTTGGCTCCGATTTTTTGATTTCAATATTCATGCTTGATGAAATCCATATAACATGAAGTATCTAATGGAATACCTTTAAACCATTTTTCTCCCTGTAGATGGATCTTTGTCACAACTGATAAATCTGCCTTTGTCACTTGGAAAGTGATCCCTGCAATAGTTTCACTGACACCTGTAAAATTGAAGACAATCTACTTAGTTAGTTGCACATTATATGCTTGAATATTTTCACAGAAACGTATGCATCCGGCTTGTTCAAAATATTCCCCGATCGCTGAGTCTACATTTATTAATTTAAATCCTTAGGTTCAAACTTCATGACCTTTCTGCTTCTTGAATTATTTCTTTTTCTTTTGGAAGTTGCCATGATGTTGGTATATGTTAATTTCAAGCATGCAACAATAGATTGTAATAGCCTCTCTACGCAACAAATAAGTATAGTGACCTTTGCACAATGCGCAAGAAAAGTATCAACAAGAAACTTTGCACGAAAAACAAATCAGTGGCAGAAAATCGGCACAACAGTAAAGTGCGCTGAAAAATTTTCATCGCAATGGAAAACTCAGGGCAACAACAAACAACAATGAGAAACTTGGCGCAGTGAAAATTTCAGCACAAAAGTAGGTAGTAAGAATTTTGTTTAGAAGAAAGAAGGATGACTGTGAGAAAAAACAACTTTCTCCATAAGCTAATTTGCAACGGGCTCCAAGGAAAACTCTTGAACAATGACTGAAAGCAATGGAGGATACACATCAAAATCAAAATAGCAGATTTGTTATTATTATGGTAGTTGTGGGAGGTATTTACCTCCACTTGTAAACTTGACAAGGATAGAATACTCCAGGAACCAAGAAGAAACCCTAATAAGTTGGCTAATAACCCTAGAAGACTTTTCAGCTCAAGAAGATAATTTATATTAGGTTCTTAGCCTCCAAGAGAAGAAGTCGGCTAGAAATAATAATATATACTGAAAAGATAGATACCCAAAATGAGAGGTTGGCCCAGGCAGTTAACCAGAACTAGTATAAATACAGGAGGCCAATTCTCATTCTTGCAGGCAATCTCAAAATTGCAGAGCAACAACTTGTGCACACTGCAGTGCCCAGTCTTCTGCACAAGTTTGAGGAGAGTTGTCGTTGCAGTTGCTACAACTAGCAGATCATGTTTGGCTTGGACTATCTCTTGGTTAGGGTTGGTACTATTTGATCAACTCTTGCTGGTGTGCTATCCTTGGGGAAAGGTGCACTACCCTTTGTTTGTCTATCTAGACTAGGGTTTTCTTCCAGAGTGATTCTCTATCAAGGTTAAGGTGCTCGGAGGGTGGCTTCGCCCTATGGTTGGGTGAAAATAGAGATATTGTCAATAGTAAAATGAGCACATCCATTATATTCTAACAAGTTATGGTCCCACACCTCCTTCATTAAGTATAACCGCTGGAAGGAAACATAGCCAGAAGCATATTAAGCTTGTTGAAGCACTATCGCTAGGGTTACTAGCAGGTGCAGTTGTAGAAACCCTAATTCTCTCGTTGAGACACCTTAAGTGAAGAGATTGACCTAATCTCTGGACAGATCAGTGCACCCTAGCCTAGCGCATCTCCTGGTACTCTCAACAAGCCAAGACGTCAAGTTTGAGTTTGTGGTAAAATCTAGAGTTTGACCAAGTCAAAGAAATCATGACTTATTCTATGAAGTC
>JASDQU010240994.1:51830-62920 GCA_032191745.1 Picea mariana
AACCACAAAACGTTGCAATTATGGAGAAGTTCAAAGACAGTGACATCAATTCCATGAGTATCATAGTGGAATCTATAAAATACCACTTGATACCCTACATCTCCCATCTTGACTCATTGAAGAAGATGTACGATGCCCTAAAAAATCTCTTCTCGGTCAGAAACATTGGACAAGTTATGAGTCTGAAGAATGAGCTCCGTGATATGAAGATGAATGATGAGGAAAACATAAAATCATACTTTGTGAGGATCTCCCAGTTAAGAGATCAACTACAAGTTATTGAAGAGATCATTTTAGAGAAGGAATTGTTAAGCATAGTACTCAATGGTCTTCCCAAGACGTGGGAAGCATTTGCTGCAAGCATGAACACAAGAAAGGAGTATCCTACATTTTAAGAACTTTGGAATTTTTGTGCTCAAGAAGAATCTAGGATCAGTGCAAAAGAGAAACCCCCAAATAAGTACGATGATCAGGGCTTCACAACAAGATTCAACAATTTCAGAAAAAAAGGAAGTTTGGCTCAAGGAGGAAGCCAAATCAAGAGAAAAACATTTCAGAAATACAGTGCTTCAACTGTCGAAAGTATGGTCACTACAAGAATCATTACCCCGAGCTAAAGAAAAGAAAGGAGAAACACAAAGAATCAATTTCCAAAGAAAAGTAACCTGCAAAGAAGACTAAGCAGGATGAAAGAGACTTCTTCTTCTGAAGGTAACAATACTCTTCTTATTTCTTGTACATATCTTGTTTGCATCGTCTCTATACATATGTTGTATATCTATCTTCTGGAAGATAATGTATTCCAAGAAGAACTATACCTATGGAAGAACAATAAGATAAGAATTGATATCATTAGATAATACACATGAAAGGATGAAATACACCGAATCAATCATGAAGAGACTTAGAAGAAGAAAATGCAGAAAGAAGTCAGAGAAAGACTTATAACGTTTTGTAGAAGACAACAAGATGGAAGCGTGGAATCTGTTAGACAGAGAGAGCCAATTATATACTACAGAAGAAAATAAGGATGCAGATGGAAGCATGGATTCTATTATACATAGAGATCCAATTATATATTGCATAAGACAATAAGGATGTAGACGGAAGCATGGACTCTGTTAGACGAAGGGATACGATTATATGCACTCATACATGAAGCAAGAATTAGGAGGGAGTTAATCCTATGATCCATTAAAATGATGAAGTATGTTAAGAAGCCATGAAATACAGTACGTGTTTAGTTCAACCACAGAAGAATACCTCTTCGAAGAAAAGCCTTAAAGTATCCTGGTTGTCCATCCAGATCAGTGATCCTATGATAAAAGAAAGAAGTGAAATCTTTAGGGCATGGAATCTATACAAAAATCCATGGACCCAATAGCTAAAGGAAAAACATGCGGAAGAACATGAAGATTCCAAGAAACAAGAGAATCCAGAACAACTAGTCATTATATCACAAGATTACCAGCCTGACATGAACTCACTAAAAGCAATCAAGAAGAGGAATTGGAAATTGTGATGAAGAACAATGTATGGAAGACTTATGAATGAAAGCATTGCAAGATCTAGAACTAGAGGTTCTCCCAGATGGATGGATAAGACTATGATGATTACTCATTTTGGTAAACCAAACATGTCTTTACATGAGTCAATATCCATGAGTTGGAATTCTACTTCAGATAAATGAAAAGAATGTTC
Source organism: Picea mariana (assembly GCA_032191745.1). NCBI lineage: Eukaryota > Viridiplantae > Streptophyta > Pinopsida > Pinales > Pinaceae > Picea > Picea mariana. The sequence goes on from JASDQU010240994.1 coordinate 53,532, forward strand.
TCCAGAGCAATTGAGCAAAGAGCATATGAAGAGCAATCTCAAGACATTGAGGCATACCAGAAAGAGACCCTTGTATGAATATGGAAGAAAATAACGTGGTGGAGCACCTCCAGTGCACAACATAAGCGTGGTGAAGATTTCCTATAATAAGATATTGTATCAAGATTATTACTCAGAAGATCAAATCTCATGATGACAAAAGAAGTTCCACATGGATATGTTCTAGTTTTCGAACAATGATATATTTTATTGATCAAAGCTACTTGAAGCCTTCAAAGAGGACCAGTGCTCCATAGCAAATTACATTTGAAATCAAGAATTACATTATCCGTGATGAAGTTCAGAAAGGAGAAAGAGGTTCTCCAATACATATCTCCACAGATGAGAAGATAAACAAACATCTTGGTAAATATTCTGTCCAATATAAAAGATTTTGCGTACTCAAGATGGAGCTCGTGGAGACGACTTCCTTATTGAAAAAGGAAGAGATGAATCCCAGGTTGGGAGGGAGAACTGATGAGAATTTTCCTTTCTATTTCATAAAGTGGATTGAGATTTCTGATGGACAACGATTTCTCATTGTGGTTAACATGGGAAATGGTCCAGATTGTTGATGTATCATTGACAGCGACTTCCCATTATGGTTAACATGGGGAGTGGTCTAGGGAAACCTCTCTTATTGAGGGTTACTCAAGAAGACTGGCCCGCCTTGTCGGACAATGATTTCTCATTATGGTTAACATGAGGAATGGTCCGTTTTGGAGGTTGGTACAGGACAGTCTTTTCCTCTTGTAGTTAACAGAGGAAATGGTCCAGATAGTCATTCCTTAGGGTTTATACATTCTCTCCATGGTGCACTTTGATTAGTGTAGGAGGAATGGCCCAGGGTGGGGAATGGTCCAGGCTCAACAATCATGGACAAGCATTCCTTAGGGTTTATACATTCTCTCTAGGTTGCACTTTGATTAGTGTAGGAAGAATGGCCCAGGGTGGGGAATGGTCCAAGTTCAGAAGACAGGACAATTATTCTTCCTTGCTTGAGAAGAATAGTCTAGATATCTCATTGTTCTACTCTGAGGGAAGATGTTCTTTCAGATCTCATAGATGTGAGTGAAAAATTGTCCCAGATGATTTAGTTTATATCATAACATTGTTTCTATGCAAGTTGATATCAGATGATTATTATGAAGACTGTATGACAGTAGATGTGTACTACTGTGGTGGATGTGTTCCACTATTCGTGACTATACGTTGCTGATAAAGTACTTGTGTGTTACTTGGTGTGGTAGTGTGCCACTGAATTGTAGTTATGTGCTACTATGGATAGACACAATTGTGTTCTATTTTGTTTCAATTGCCTTGAAGACGATCAACAGTATTAGAAATGATTATCAGTTAGATGGATAATCAAAGGACAGAGATTTCCCAGACGAAAAATGGTTCAGAGCATTTACTGTTCTAGATTAGAAGAATGGCTCTTGTATCAATCTGTGGAGTGGGCATCATGTCTGATTGCTCAAATATAGTATGGTTTTGAGAGATGATGCAGCTGATGACACTCATGATGATGATGGTGCTCATGATCTAGTCATGATCTAGTCTATACAACTATGTTGATGCTACCGGATGAATGGTATGTTTTGTGCTCAAGACCATTACCTGTAATACCTCCCTAGCTAGGAGGGAGTGTTGATATTATGGTAGATACGGGAGGTATTTACCTCCATGTGTAAACCTGACAAGGATAGAATACTCCGGGAAGCAAGAAGAAACCCTAATAAGTTGGCTAATAACCCTAGAAGACTTGTCAGCTCAAGAAGATAATTTATATTAGGTTATTAGCCTCCAAGAGAAGAAGTCGGCCAGAAATAATAATATATACTAAACAGATAGATACCCAGAATGAGAGGTCGGCCCAGGCAATTATCCAGAACTAGTATAAATACAGGAGGCCAATTCTCATTCTGGTAGGCAATCTCAGAATTGCAGAGCAACAACTTGTGCGCACTGCAGTGCCCAGTCTTGTGCTTAGGTTTGAGGAGAGCTTCCATTGTAGCTAGCAGATCATGTTTGGCTTGGACTATCTCTTGGTTAGGGTTTGGACTATCTGATCAACTCTTGTTGGTGCGCTATCCTTGGGGAAAGGTGCACTACCCTTTGTTTGGCTATCTAGCCTAGGGTTTGCTTCAAGAGTGATTCTTTGTCAAGGTTAAGGTGTTGAGAGGGTGGCTTCGGCCTATGGTTGGGTGACAACATATATACTGTCAATGGTAAAATTAACACATCCATTATATTCTAACAAGATTTACATAGAGACTGGAAGCAAATAGTATTTACACAACAAAGGGCTTTAGAGCTTGCTGGAATAACTATGGACGACACACAAATTTTGAAAGTGATGGAGAAATATGAAGGGTGACCAATATTTATGCTTGAACATATAAGGAATTGAATTATGGAAAGGGACGAAAAATCCATAACAATGAGAAGTTTGAAAGAAGGTTAAAGATTTGTGCAGTGAAATTGTGCAGCAGGTACTCCTTTGAAGTGTGAAATAGTACAAATGATATGGAGTGTTATGATTGCTCACATTTCTAACTTCATGAATAGGTAATGATGCCCCATAATGTATTTTGACATGACCTTTATCCTAACCACTTGACTCGACCTTGGTACCTAAATTCCATATTTGGACATGACTCGAGGCTTAGGAAAGTAGACCTTTACAATTTAAACATGACAAACCTTACACCTTTTTATCGATTTATGGCCAAACTCCTTACTCGACATTTCAACCCAGTCTTTAATTGGTCACTCACCTCATAAAATTTGACACACCAATTGCAACTTATTGAGGAAAGATTTGACTTTTACAAAAACCAAGACATGGCTCTAAACATTTTAGACAAACTTATGAATATAATTACAAAAAACATGGTGCTAATAGGAACGTTACATTAGGGTATCAGAGCTGTAATTAAGAAAAGTTTTTCATGGCGTGACCCAAGCTAGGTTGTTGGGTATGTTACAAAGTGGTATCAGAGCCCGATTTTCAACACTGAGCCTAGATGGGTCAAGTTAGTAGAATGTTGAAGCAGATATTCACAGAGAATTAATTCTGGAGTATGTACGGAACTTGTTTTATTAATTATTGTAGTAAAATTGAGAGAAATTTCATGGGTAATGTGAATAATTAAGCCTCTTTGGAAATTTAGAAAATAAGCAAAATAAGAAAAAATTGGTCATTTTTCCGTACAATGACATCATCATGATGTGGAAGCCACGTGCAAGCTGATGTGGTAGAAGAAATATATGTACTACCAAGGTGGAAAGTACATGTTGGATGGGATGACAGTTGGTAGGTGGTGTGGAGCCATGTGGTAGACCAATTGTCAATCCCACGAAACAACGGTAAGATCTTGGAAAATAGTTAAGTGTTGAGACTTCTTGGACATACGTATGAAAGGAAGACTACAATATTATGAGTCTGCGAGTTCATGATTCCACGAAGATGGAAAAATGGTTAAGTGTTGAGACTTCTAGGACAAACTTATGAAAGAAAGGTTACAATATTATGAGTCCACGAGTCTGCGAAGATGGAAAAATGGTTAAGTGTTGAGACTTCTCGGATGAACTTAAGAAAGGAAGATTACAATATTATGAGTCAGTGAGTCCGTGAGTCTACAAAGGAAAAATAAGTTAAGTGTTGATGGTGGGTTCATGGAAGGTATGAAGATAGACTATGAGTCCGTGAGTCTGTCACCCGCGAGCCTGTGAATACCATAATGAATCTAAGTATAATTGTAACATGAGTGCGACGAATATATAATAAATAAATTATCAGATGGTTGTTGAGCATTTCTACTATGTTACATGTGCTAGTGAATATTCCTTCACTATTGTTCCACCATAATTTTCAGCTCAAAGCTCAGATTGGAGAAAAAAAATATTTGTTGGAAAGTTGTTTCGAAAATGAATGCAGTTAAGGAATCCTACTTGGGAGTAGTGCATTAATATTATTCATAATTTAAAATGAAGAATGACCTATAATCTAATTGATAAATATTTTTCAATATGCTTAATTCTAACAACAATTATTGCGTGAACATTCTTGTAGAATTAGAGTTACAGAGAAGCAAACTTTAGTTCCTACATGAGAACTAGAGACATGGAGGATGCTCAAGGGTTTTATATCCATGAAGAAGAAAATAGAGGTCTGCATACCAACATGGGTAATGTTGAGTCTAATGGGAGAAGAGACTGGCATGGAAATGTAACTATGAGAATCATACAAAAAAGAAGTGCAGAGCTATAGGGCCGATAATGAGAGTATCATGAAGGTTCAAGAAGAGATACTTCAAAGCCTAAATGTGATACATAAGTAAGTTAACAAATAATTTGACACCAATCAATCAACTATTTCTAGACAAGTATCAAAATCAAGATCCCATAGCAAAAGAGATGATCATGGGAATGCTAGGTAGTCAAGAAGCATAAGTAGACGTCATCATTCTCCAAGACATTGCACCAAAAGAACTCATGCAAGTTTAGGTTTAGGGAGAAGCCCAAGTGTGTATCCTGTTCAGAGGAAAAGAAGAAGACCCGAGGTAGACATCTTGCAGGGTGAACTCAGAAAAATTAAGCTACCAACTTTCAATTGTGAGAAAAAGAAAGGAGAAGATGTTGAGGCCTGGCTGTTGGAAATGAAGAAATATTTCCAGCTACATGATTACCCATCTTGAGTAGAATCTAGAATTGCCACCTACCACTTGCAAGGGAAGGCGACCATGTGGTGGGATCAACTTAAGCAAGCCAAGAAACTTGATAAGAAAAGAGTCTCATGGAGACAGTTCAAGGGATATTTCCAAGAGAAATATTTGTCCGAGCATTACTATGAAAGAAAGATGAAAGAGTTCTTTGAACTCAAGTTGGGAACCATGACAATGGAGGAATATGAGAAGTAGTTATTTGAATTGTTGAAGTATGTTGACTTCATCAAGGATGAGAAAGTCAAAATCCTAAGGTTTCTAAGTGGGTTACCCTGTTTCTATAGTGATAGGATTCAATATGATAACCCCAAAATCTTGGAGGAACCATAAGAAGAGAAAGGCATTTGTATGAGCAGAGCAAAGGAAGACCATTTTTCCAAAACGATTGGAATGACAAGATGAAGGATAAGAAGGATAAAATGCATAATGTTTTTAAGCCACCTTTTTTTAGGAATAATTCTCAAGCAAATCAACAAGGTCAAGTCGCCAAAAGTGAAAACAAGACTGCAGATTCATTTGGAAAAAGGCCAAGGAAACAACGTGTTCATTGTTAGGGATGTGATGGAAATCATCTATATAGGGATTTCCCTCACAAAGGAGAAAGAATGAAGATTGTCCACAACATTAAAGAGGTTGAAACAATGGAAGACATGGGTAGAAGCAAGCCAAGGATTTATGCATATTTGGACAACAAGCAGGAAGAGTATCAATCCCCCATGATTGAAGTGGAAGGTAAGATAAATAATGAGCCCATATCAATTTTAATTGATTATGAAGCTAGCCATAATTACATAAATGCTAACATTGTTGAAATATTTCACTTGCAAATAAGTAAGCATAAGAAATCTTGGTTAGTTTAGTTAGCCATGAGGGCTAAGAGGAAAATCAATGAGTTGGTTAAATATTGTCCAATAGACATGAATAGACTAAGCACAAAGGTAGATGTAAACACCATACCGTTGGGTTCATATGAATGTATAATTGACATGGATTAGTTGGAAAAGAATCATGTTGTCCTAGATTGTTACAACAAGACAATCACATGTCTTGATGAGGAAGGGAAGCAAGGAAAGATTCAAGGAATTCCAAGAGTTGTAGTTGATAGAGAGATTTAAACTATGCAGTTGAAGAAGAGCTCTGAGAAAGGATGTTAGATGTTTTCTACCCATGTGGAAGAGGAATCCAAAGACAAATTGGAAAGAATTAAAGACCATCTGATCTTGAGGGATTTTGAAGATGTTTTTAGAGAAATTTCGGGACTACCACCAAAAAGAGACATTAATTTGTCTATTTATTTGGTGCCAGGAGATTCCCCATGTCTAAGACACCATACAGAATGGGTACACCGGAATTGAAGGAGTTTCAGATGCAACTTGAATAAATTTTGAAGAAGGGGTATATACACCCAAGTGTGTCACCTTGGGGAGCCCCAGTTACTTTTTTGAAGAAGAAGGATGGAACCTTAAGGTTGTGTATTGATTTCTGGTAGCTTAACAAAGTTACCATAAAGAATAAGTATCATTTGCCAAGAATTGATGATTTGTTTGACCAGCTGAAAGGTGCAAGAATATTTTTGAAGTTTGACTTGAGATTAGGCTATCATCAAGTAAATATAAAGGAAGAAGACATCAGCATGACAACATTTAGAACAATATATGGGAATTATGAATTCATAGTAGTGCCATTTGAACTATCAAATTCCCTAGCGACTTTTATGTGCCTGATAAATGGAGTGTTCAGGGAGTACCTGGACAAGTTTGTGATTTTTTTATTAGATGATATCTTCATCTATTATAAATAAGAAGAGGAACATGAGAAACATTTAAGAATGGTGTTGCAAGTTTTAAGAGAGCATAAATTGTATGCTAAGCTAAGTAAGTGTGTCTTTTACCAAAAGAAGATTCACTACTTGGGGCATATAATTTCAGCAGTTGGGATAGAAGTTGATTCTGAGAGGATAAAGGCCATTAGAGGATGGCCAATGCCAAATAATGTGATAGAGTTCACATCATTCATGGGTCTTTCCAGTTATAAAAGGGTTCTCAAGGATTGCAAGTCCAATCACTTCTTTGCAAAAGAAGTGAGTGAGATTTGAATGGACTTCCAAGTGTGAAGAGAGTTTTCAACAATTGAAGGAAATATTGACAAGTGCACCAATCTTGAAGATTGTAGATCCAAACAAATATTTTTTTGTGTGCATTGATACATGCAAGAAAGGACTCGATGGAGTTCTCAGTCAAAGGAACCATGCGGGAGGAATTATTCTATACATGACTTGGAGTTAGCAATGATTGTACATGCATTAAAAATGTGGAGGCATTACCTTATGGGTAATAAATTTGAGATAAGAACATACCATTGTAGTCTGAAACATTTGTTTGGACAACCGACACTAAATGCCAGACAAACTAGATGGCTGGAGTTTCTAAGTGCATATGACTTCGAAATTAAGCATATAAAAGGAAAAGAAAGTCATGTGGTTGATGCACTCAACATGAGAGATCATGAAGTGCATGTGGCAACCATCAACATGTACAGGACATATTTGAAAGAACAAATTATTGTAGCAACAAATTTAGATCAACAATATGTGAAAATAAAAGAAACATTACAACAAAGAAATTTTCAGCAAAAATTTAATTTTGATTAGCTGAAAGAAGATGGAATTATCATGTACAAGGAAAAAGTATATGTGCTGAATTCCAATGAGCTGAAAAATGAAGTTTTGAAGGAAATGCATAATGTGCTATATGTTGGGAACCCATGATATTAGAAGACAATTGCAGTTGTGAGAAGCCAATACTTTTGGTTGGGAATGAAGAAAGAAGTGGCTAATTACATAGCAATATGTCTAGAATGCTAGAAAGTGAAGACAAATCATAGACATCCAGTAGGTTTTCTACAACCATTGCTCATTTTGAAATGTAAGTGGGAAGTTTTCATAGTCGATTTTATTACTAATCTTCCCAGAAAAATGAAACAACATGATTGCATCATGGTGGTGGTGGATAAATTAACTAAAGAAACAAATTTTATTTTAGTAAAGACTACACACGAGGCAACATATATTGCATATATCTACATGAAAGAAGCTGCTAGGATACATGAAGTAACTAAGGTAATAGTTTCAGATAGAGATCCAAAGTTCACATCCAATTTTTGGAAGGGTTTGTTCAAGGGCTTTGGAACAAATTTGAATCTTAGCACAACATATCATCCTTAGTCAAATGGAAAAACATAGAGGACTAACAGGATAATTGAGGACATGCTTAGAATGTATGTGATGTATCAACCATCAAAGTGGGAATATTATATTCATTTAGTTGAATTTCCTACAACAATGGGTATCAGTCCTCATTGAAAATGAGTCCATTTGAAGCATTGTATGGAAAAAAATGTAACACGCCCATGAGTTGGGATAATCCAGTAGACAGAGCAGTTGTTGGGCCAAATTTGTTGAAGGAAATGGAAGAGTAGATGGAAAGGATAAAGAAGAATTTAAAGGCTGCCCAGGATAGGCATAAATGTTATGTAGACAAGAACAGATTTTTCAGATATTTTAAAGTGGGCAAACATGTGTTTTTGAAAGTAAAGGAAAAGAAAAGTTCGCTAAGATTAAGAAGTTTCCCTAAGTTGGCAAGGAGATATTGTGGACCTTTTGAAATATTAGAAAAGATAGGGCCAGTTGCATACATGATATCATTTATTGCATCCATGAGAGTGCATAATGTATTTAATGTATCATTATTAAAGAAGTTTGTACCTTATCCTAACCACATGATTGATTGGAATGCGATCCAAGTGGCACACGAAGGGGATTTCTGGGTGGAACCAGTACACATCCTAGACTAGAAAGTCAAAGTGCTCAAGAAATAAGCCATAGGATTGGTAAAGGTTCAATGGACCCTCTACGGTCCTAAAGATGCTACATGGAAGCATGAAGAAAACATGCATGCAGAGTACCCATAAAATTTTGACAATTTTGAAGAAGGCATAATGCAAGACTCCATTTTGGAAAGCTAGAGTTCTAGAACCACATCTCAGAGTCCTGACCAATTGCACTGGGGACCTTGATAAATGAATGGTTCATTCCATGGGTTAGCCTTGATAAACAGATGGCACATCCCTTGGGTTAAACTTGATAAAAAAATGGTGCATTCTTTGGGTAGGCAAGTTGAGAGGAAGAAGACATTAATTGGTTGGAGTTGTTGCTGGAGTTGTTATATATATATATATATATATATATATATATATATATCGGCATAGAGTGAACCAAGGATGGTGCACAATTGTAAGGGAGGGGGAATGTAACATCCCCATTGTAATCCCCAGTTTAATTAATGCTTATGTAGATATAGTGTGTGGCTATGACCAAGCGATGTAATATGTGAATTGTATCTCTATGTTTTAATAATAAAATGTTATTCTAGCTACTAAGGGTACATAGACAAGATATGGGGGATGAATTAATACAAAAGAGAGGGAAGTGTCTAGGATAATGGCCAAGAGGGGGTCAAAGGGGAAAATACCCATGGATGTATATTAATTTAACCCATTTTTCCTAAACTTGTGTATTGTATATGGACCTTCCCATTTTTTATTTAGTTTTCCCAAATTCAA
>JASDQU010240995.1:11297-23289 GCA_032191745.1 Picea mariana
AACGATACAACAACACACCAACAAAAGCCTAACTACCAGCCCTTTCGGCAACACCTGTGAAGCAGATGAAGTCTCACCCGAGGTAGAGGAAGGGGTGGTTGCAAGACTCAAATATCTGCAACCTTAGCTGGGACATCGATTTGCGATTACAACACCTTAACAAAGCACTTAGCAGTTACAGTTCATCAGTATTTAACCAGTATCTACTTTGCAAATAAAACCCTAATTACAGAGCACCACAGTTTTCACCCAGCTCTAGCCTATTCAAGAACTAAGCACATTCACATAGGTTAGATCTAGCATTCATCCATATTATTAAGAACAAAGCATTAACAGATCTATCTATCATTCATCTATATCAAAGAATTTAAGCAAGTAAACACATCAATACATCACACAAAGCATAGAAACGCAGGATATATGTGGTTCACCCCCAACCTGAGGCTACATCCACCAACTCTTGTTCTCTTTTATTATCTTTGGTCAATCAAATACATGCACAGAGCCACAAGATCCTACTCCACATAGGACAGGAGATCTGCGTGCACCTCACTAGATCCTCCTTCCCCAACCTAGGTTACAGCACAAAGATTCTACTCAATCTCTTATAGTCACTTTCACTTAGCCTTGCAAGTCTCACACGGCATGCACAAAGCATGTAAACTACCACTTGCACTTAGCACTTGGTATCACACACTTGTGCCTTTTCACTTAGCATACATACACACACACTTACATTGCCTAGCTTTCTATTGATACATTACAAAAGAGGCCTAAACATGGGTAAACCCATGGGCTGACATCCCCATACCCGTTACATAACCCCAAAACCCAAAAATCCCTAAAAAGGGGTTGAGATCCCACGATCTCTGCTTCAACTTGTACTTCTCTTTCAACAGTCTGACGAAGTCCCAAAAGTAGGTCAAACCTGACCAAGGATCCTCAAAACTTGGTCAAGGGCCAACAGGCCCCCAACACTCACCTATGACTCGTCCCGAGTCACTCTGGTGTGGGTAGCTCTGCTTTGAATGCCTTGAGCTTGGCTCGAGCTGCTTCGACCTGTTGTTGTGCCACAACCTCCTTTTTGATGAAATCTTGGATAAATGCTTCATTGACAGGTCCCTCCAAGCGTTGTTCAGTTGTACTGACGACTTTCTCCAGTTCTGTTCCCTAGACTTCAATCTCTGTGAATAGTTGTAAAGCCTCATCCTAAATTGGTTGGAGCCTCTGAGTAACTTCTAATACTCTGCTTTGAATGTTCTGGACCTGCTATTGGGTATTGCGATGTTCTTGGGATGCTTCATCCTTTCAACTGCTGACAGGGGCTTCAACTGCGTCTTTACTACTTATGCTTGTTGTTTTGCCTCCTGAAGCTATGACTCCAGTGCCTTTAATTTAGAATCCTCAGTGAGTAGCTCATAAGTCTGGGCACTGTGATCACTTAGTATTTTACATTCCATGGCAAGGGACTTGATTCTTTCAACTGCGCTTCAAGCATATGCTTCTCTTTTATCTCGTACATCTGGTGGAGTGTTGGGCATTGTGTGGAGCTCTAAGTCTGCTATTCTTTATTGTAGTTGCTGGATAGATTCTATGAGCTACGATACTTGATGCTCCACTCGGTATTATTTCTTTGGCTCTAATCCTGTCAAAGAGTGAAGTTCTCGATCGAATACTTCTTTAACTCCTAGCATTTATGTAAGCAACTTTTCTTTTTCTTGCTTGGCTTGCACTCTCTCTTCTTCAAAATTGGCTTGAAGTTCCTCTTTCTCCTTTTGTGCAACCCAAAATTTCTCTACCCTTTCTTCTTGTGCTTGCTTCAGGGCCACTATGGCCTATTCTTTCTCTTCTTATGCTCAACGAAGGCAGGCTTCGGTCGCATAAGCTAGTCTACAGAGTTGGGTAGGATCATCTCCCAACTCTGGTTCTTCTGATGGCGGGGGAGTCATGGATACTTTGCAGCTGGAGTGAAGGGCTTTTTGTACCCCTCTCACCTCTGTCGCAATTTTTTCATACAAGGATTCTTGCTTGGCTTCGTTGTTTTGAAAAATGTCCTGCGAAGCGTCTGATAGGACTGCGATGATGAAATAAAAGTCATCGATCATGAGTACAGTCTGAAGCTTCGGATTGCTTTCTTTGGATTTCTTCCACGATGTAGGTTTCATGGGGGAAACCTTCCTTTTCTTCGATGGATCTATGTCATCAAGGGGGTTCCGTGGCGGGGTTACTTCACCTTGCTCATGCTTATCTTCTTCCCCTACTTTTTATTATTTCTCCTCTTTGTCCACCTCATCACCTCCTCCTCTGCCAGGTGAATCTGAGGCAGTCTCTTTTGAGGCACTACTCAGTTCCTGTACATATTTTTTCTTCTTCCTTCTGCTACTGTTGGGTGCATTATACTCCTCGTGGGTAACTATCGATCTTCCAATGAGGTTTGGGTCAGACAATTATGCCTTAGAGACTAGTATAAGGAACTTTGCAGGCCATTCCTTAGTGATTTCTTCCAGGTCCTCCTCAATGAGATTATAGTATGACTGAAGCTCTACTTTATTCTCATCTGTGCACATGGTGACATATATGAAATGCCTATCTGCGTGAAACTTCATGAGGGGTCTGAACTTGTCCAGAGTGTTTGGTGTCATCCAGGGGAATGATTTGATAGCCCTTTTCAAATGCAGGTAGTAGGTATGGAATATTGCATTTGACTGCCACTGTTTTCCCATGTCGCTCGAGTACCAAAGCGTGGTCAAATTTGCAGCGAGAGGCTCAAACGGCTCGATGTCTGGGAAAGTCACACCTTCCGGCATCTCCCAAGATGTAAATGCGATAAGGATCAACAGCCAGCTAAAGTGGAACTCGTAGCCCTAATCCTGAGCTTCACAGCAATTGACTTCTAGCTGGCTGACTAAGTACTTCACCCAGTTCATCTGTAATCCCTCCATGCACTTTCCTGCGAGGTCAACCACAAACCCTGTGACCTATGTGGGATTGTTCTTCTGGACTAGCTTACCAGCAATCAACTGGAAAGAGAGGTGCACTGTACCATTCTGAATGGAGGCTACCTTTTAGCCTCGCATCCACTTCTCTACATCGTCATAGATGTCTTTAATATTCTATGCCAGGGACCAATATGCATCCTTCCCTAGGTAGAATTCCTGTGGGTCGGGTTCCTACATGCTCAATCCAGTGATCCTTTGGATTAGTGTCGGATCGACGGTAATACACATGTCTAACTATAAATAATCATTGTGGAAGCACACCAACAGGAGTTTAACACAGGCGTTAACCTCCTGGTGCCTTCCAAAGTGTGGAATTTTCATGAACCATTTGTTGGCACAGGGGCAGACCCAGGGTTCAATGCTACAACAGTGCACCAACAAAACCCTAACTACTGGCCCTTTCGGAAACACCTGTGAAGTAGATAAAGTCTCACACGAGGAAGAGGCAGGGGTGGTTGCAGGACTCATATGTATGCAACCTTAGCTAGGACACCGATATGTGATTACAACAGCTTAACAAAGCACTTACTAGTTACATTTCATTAGTATTTAACCAATATTTACTTCACAGATAAAACCCTAATTATAGAGCATCACAGTTTTCACCCAGATCTAGCGTATTCAAGCACTATGCACATTCACATAGGTTAGATCTAGAATTCATCCATATTATTAAGAACAAAGAATTAACATATCTATCTATCATTCATCTATATCAAATCACTTAAGAAAGTAAACACATCAATACATCGCACAAATCATAGAAACACAGGATATATGTGGTTCACCCCCAGCCTGGGGCTACGTCCACCAACTCTTCTTCTCTTTTATTATATTTGGTCAATCAGATACATGCAAATAGCCACAAGATCCTACTCTGCATAGGACATGAGATCTGCACGCACCTCACCAGATCCCCCTTCCCCAAGCTAGGTTATAGCAAAAAGCTTCTACTCAATCTCTTACAGTCACTTGCACTTAGCCTTGCAAGTCTCACACGGCATGAAAAAAGCATGTACACTACCACTTGCACCTAGCACTTGGTATCACACACTTGTGCCTTTGCACTTAGCATACAGACACACACACTTACATCACCTAGCTTTCTATTTATACATTACAAAAGAGGCCTAAACATGGGTAAACCCATGGGCTGACATCCCCATACCTGTTACATAAGCCCAAAACCCAAAAATCCCTAAAAAGGGGTCAAGATCCCGTGATCTCCACTTCAACTTGCACTCTGCCTTCGATAGTCTGTCAAAGTCCCAAAAGTATGTCAAACCTGACCAAGGATCCTCAAAACTTGGTCAAGGGACAACAATCATTTATAAAAACTTGGAGTAGATAACATCCTAAGGAGATGTTAGATGGATCATGAAAGGACTATCATTCTAGCAGAGGTACATAAAGGTATTTTTGGAGAACACTACGCAAGAAAAACTACCACGTAGAAGGTATTGCGTGCAGGATTATGGTGGCCAATAGTTCACAAGGACTCAATGGAATACTGTAGAAAGTGTGATGTTTGCCAAAGAGTTTGGAATCCATCTAGGAGGGATGAGATGTCGTTGAGACCTCAGATTACCTAACAAGTGTTTGATAAGTGGGAATTAGATTTTTTAGGTCCAATCAACCCACCAGCCAGAATATCAGTAGCCAGATATATTATTAGAGTGACAAAATATTTGACCAGATGGGTTGAGGAAGCACCAGTGAAGGATTGCACCATAGATACTACAACACGATTTTTATTTTGACATGTAGTGACAAGATTTGGATGTACAAGAATATTGATGAGTGATCAGGGGATTGACTTCATCAACAATAAAATTGAGGCAATGCTTGAAGAGTTTAAGATACATCACCAGAAGAGTACTCCTTATCACCCTCAAGAAAATGGAATACTGGAATCCTTTAACAAGATTTTGGAGAATTCCTTGACAAAGATTTGTAATGTAAATAGAGATGATTGGGATTTGAAGGTACCAACAATACTTTGGGCTTATAGAACTACCTGCAAGAAGCAAACAAGACACCCTTTAGATTGGTGTATGGACAAGAGGCAATAGTTCACTTAGATTATTCTATACCAAGTTTGTGCATTGCAGCAATTACATATATGATAGAAATGGGCGCAGCGCAAGAAATATTGACTCAACTGATGGAATTAGAAGAGGACATAATCATAGCAGGTTTCCATCAGGAGGTATAGAAAGAAAAGGATAAAGCATGGCATGACAGAAATATCAAGAAGAAGAATTTTAAGGAACGCGATCTGGTTGTCCTCTATGACACTAAGTTTTTGCAGCACCCAGGGAAGTTGAGAATGCATTGGCTAGGGCCATATCAGATAAAGTCTGTCACCGATGGAGGTTTTTTACAACTGCAATTCTTATCAAGAAAGGAAGTTTAAGGATTGGTGAATGGTAGTCAACTGAAATTGTATATAGATAGTCAACTCACTAACCCTCAGTAGCTGCATTGCAACAAGTAGAATTGTGCATATTGTAAATAGTAGGAGTTAAAAGAAGAAAAAGGAAGAGAAAAGTATAAAAATAAAGAAAAATCCAAAAAGAAGTAGTTAGAAGAATAAGTGATACATAGATAGTTGACAATGATAGTGCGCATCAAACAGAAAGTCAGGGCGCCGAGAAATGAGGATACCACACGAAGGAAAACTATAACAGAAGGAAGTACCAGTGCATCGGAGATGTAACACAATGGAAAATTATAGTGCACCGGAAAAATGAAATAGTCGGGAAAAGAAAAAACGGTCACCAGAAAAATGAGGCGCAAAATGCATATTTATGAAACGTGCACAGTAAGATTTGGAACATTTATGAAAGTTAATGAAGCTTGCTCATAAATTTTTGGATCATTTACGAAAACAATTTAGAAGAAAAATTAGGGTTCTAAAAGCCTCATTGTGAATTTGAGTGAACGCAAAGTTGAGTAGCGAGAAGTGAAAGAATGCACAGGTGATTTAGAAAATAGATAGTGAGAATTTTGATGCAAACCCATCTATATCCCAGCACGATGGCGCCATCCAAAGTTGTATCACCAAGCTACATGTTGAGAGGAAGCTACAGAAACAAAAAATCATCAACATAACCAACAATGGAGGTCGAAAACCCTACACAGATGGAGGGAGTGGTGGATGTCAATGCCATTCCTTCCCCAGAGCTGGAAATCTGTACATTGGTAGAGGAGAAACCAGAAAAAATGTAGATCGATCCACCAAATACAACAGTTGATCCAAACCCAACACAGGAAACATTCCTACCCACCACATAGGTAGATGAGGAAAGTACCAAGTCTGGCGAGCCAAGGAGTCAAGAAGGCACAAAAAAGAACACAGTAGGAACAAATATCAAATGAGAAAATTATAACACAACAAGAGTCTAGAGGAGAGGAACAGGAGGAAGAGCACACATATTAGGAAGTACGACCTTCTAGTGTGTCACTAAAGGGGAAAGGTAAACAACAGATCTAGATATCCCTACACAAGCAAGCAGAGGTAACCATAGTGTTACCACACGTACTAGCAGGGTAAACAATTGTCGTAGACTTACTTGGATGCGTAGAAAAACTGTGTTATTCGGATCATGATGTCAAGGATACAGATAAGTTCCCATAGTTCATGCAATAGGTATACTTAGAAAGAAGAGGTTCATTGTGAAGGGATTTCCCATAATCGAACCTAAGTAGTGGATACAAGGGTTATACAACACAAGCATCATGAAACTGTTGGAAGCCTTGCACTTTGGCAGGGGCAGGGAAGTAAATAAATATGTCAAGCAGTTACTGACAGTCATGCATGGAGGCATTTTGTGGTAGGATAAATAATTATCCTTAAACATTGATTTGATAATAGAGATAACAGGTCTACCCACCAATGGTGAGCCACCTATGTAGTACCTTGAGGAAAAGACCAAGGAGAATTCCTTGGCAGAGGAGATGAAATAGAAGTATGGTACATAAATAGGAGCTAGGGGGATCATCATCAACATGATTAGTGAACCAACAATAAGACTAGATACAAAAATAATGGCTTGTAAACTACTCAAAAAGTGTCACAAGGACGAAGTGCTAGCAGGTGTTATAACAGCAATCACACAATGCGCAAAGGGAAATGTATTAAGTTGGAGCCTATATTTATTAAATTTATTTTCAGATGATTGTAAGGATGCACATGATATTGGTACAAAATTACACTACTCATGGATTATTATCTGGATTGCATTAATGGGTTGGAAGCACCCCAATCACACCATGTTTCTTCAGAGAACTCAAAGGTGACACATAACACAATATGAATCATTGTGGCACACCATTGTCACCAAAGACAGGTAGGAAAATACTATCATATTCAAGACATACCTTGAAGAAATATAGGACAAGGTGGAAGAGACGTGGAGGATCCCACCAAAGGTGGTGGAGAAATACAGAACAATAGCTAACTTTAAAGCCTCATGCCATAATATGTGGATTTAGGACAAAAGGGATCCAAAAAATGAGTGGTTGTAGATGAGGTACTAAACCATAGAAGAAGATCGAGTGGGTGATGAAATATTGACAAGAAGAATGGAATATTCCAGTCAATAAAGTAAAGGATAAGAATCCATTCAAGGACAAAAAACTAGCAGCAACATGTTCATCTGAAATGAAAAGTATCCCAGATCATAATACACGGAGTGCAACACAAAGTAATAATCAAATAGGGGGGAGTGAAACAAAAAATAATAATCCTATCTCCAAGTCGGTCACACAACAAAAGGACTGTGCAACTATTACTAATGGATCGACACAAAAGAAGGACAGACTCCCTGCACAGGAGGAACGGGAAGAAGGGGACATACTAGACACCCCAGGAACAACAAAACCAACACATTCAAGACCACCAAAGAGACCAGTTGTATAGACCAGTGGGGCACGCAAGAATGTGAAAGCACACAAGGAAGTCCCATAATACACCATAACTGAAGACGATGCAGAACTAGTCGCGAGGATATTTCAAGACCACATCATTGAGGAATATGAGGAGGAATAATAAAAAAAGGGAATGGATCATGAAAGAGATGACAAA
The DNA here is from genome assembly GCA_032191745.1 of Picea mariana. Lineage (NCBI taxonomy): Eukaryota > Viridiplantae > Streptophyta > Pinopsida > Pinales > Pinaceae > Picea > Picea mariana. Next base: position 19,386 of record JASDQU010240995.1, read on the forward strand.
GGTCATACATGTATTAGAGCATATACACTTGACCAATGCCCAAAATGAGGACACAATACAACAACAAATAGCACAGAGTGAGGAAGCAATAGTGTAGATCAAAACATTACCTAGTAAGAGCTTTAATATGACTAAAGAAATTATGCGAATAGATAAGCACTTGGCGCAGAGACAACTTAAGGACATAGAACAAATAGAACTGGTATTTTCTAAGATACCAACAAAATCCTTATATAAGTTGCAAATGAGTGTAACGTAAGAATTCCATTCTAGGTTAAGGATAGGTGAAACAAACCTGGAGATAGCCAGGGAAGCTAAGGAAGTATTGGAAAACATTCTCACAGAGGTGCGACAAATATGCAAAGAGGACAAACGTCACGTACATGTATTCGAGGAAATACTTAAAGAAGTCTTCTAGGAAATTCCAGCGAGCACATTAGTAGGGGAAATCAATGCATAAGAGAAGCTACATAATATCGTGAAGGTGATGGATGGGTACAAACAAGAAATCAAAGAATTGGTGGAGAAGATAATACCAACCACACCGCCAGAGGTCAGAACAGAATGAGAGAAGAAAGATATATAAAAAACAAAGTACATTGCACTAGAAGTTAAGGAGATATCATAACTTTATCAAAGGAATGCACAACTTTGGACAAGCTTGGAAGAGGATGACAAGATCCAGCAGCTAAATCAGAGAGAAGAGAAGTTGAACATTGAAATTCAAGATTTGAAGTAGTGGCAGAAGACAATGGCCATATCCCTAATATTGAGGGCCACGTGAGAGATTAAAAACCTGCAGGAAGAGTTAAAGGCCACACAAGAGGAGAAACAAGCATGACAGGCTCAACTGGAGCCCCTACAAGAGCAAGTAGAGAAAATCATAACAGTGCTAGAAATAGAGAAATCCAGCATGGAATGGGTGCACTCAGAAAGCATACAAGTGTTGAAGGAGCATGTTACAGTGCAAGTTGTGGATACCCTCACAGAGAATAACTCGTTGATGAGGGTAAAAGCATATGAACTAGCACAAAAGTTCCAGGAATTGCAGAAATTGGTGTAGGAGGCACACATGGCCTGAGTGGCTCAGGATGAGCCAGAGGTTAGTGGTGGGGGCCTGTTGGAGCACACATATTTGGGAGTAAGTAGAACAAGCAAGGAAGAGTGGGCCAAAGGGAATAGCGCACATCAAAAAATAAGGAAGACCAGTGTGACAAAATGCAAAGGAAGCAGCATGCAACAGGATTTGCGGAAATCCGACGCATATGTGGAGAAACCTAGCCATGTTAGGGTTATGGTTTTTGAATCATATGGTAAGGTTTTTTAACCCATTTTGTATTATAAATAAAATAGGTATAAGGTAGATGGAGGTATCTGAGAGTGTTATCATATCTTGATATTTTTTGTGTCCTTGTTGAGAGAGAGTATCATACCTTTTGTTAGAGTCTGTATTTTGATGAGAGTTGTGGAGCTCAGATGGATTTGATGTAACTGAGGTTCAGATCATAATCTGTGGAGCTTGGTGCAACGTTGTTCTGCCTCACTATTATTCACATGATGTAATACATGCAACACTATTTTAATGAAGAAGAAGAAATAAAAATAAGGTTTATGTGGACGTAGCCCCAGGTGGGGGGTGAACCATGGTAAAACCATGTGTTGTAATGTGTCTGAATGTCTTAGTTATTTCTACAATTATGGTTAAATGGCTAGATGAATGAATGGCTTTAATTACAATGTGCACTAGAAAATGTATGTTGAATGAATATTATGAATGAATGAAATAGTATATATGATGAATGGTATAATAAAATGCATGTTAAAGTATAAATAGAAGTAATAAGAACAACCCCTATCCCTTCCATGACTGCAGACACCTGCATCCTTTAGTCACCCATAAATCATCTCGGGTGAGACTGTGTTGTGCACTTTGTGTGCGGTGTAGCCTTCTAGTTTACTAGAAGGGCCAATGATGAAAAGGGTTTTGTTGGATAAATAAGGTAGAACTTGGGTTATCCCATACATCCAACAATTTCTTTGTGTCACAATCTTCATTTTACAAGTTCAATATGAAAATTTTGTTAAGAGTGAAAGTGTCCAAGTTGCCCGGATTAGAGGGTTCATAAATTCACTCAAAATGAATTTTTTTTTTCTCCATTCCTGATGGTAAGAAAATTGAAAAATTAATAGAAATTTTTATCCAATGTATATTTTAATCCCAAAAATGACAAGTGTCATCCAAGACTATTTTTAGAAAAATAGATCAATATGTTTCAGATTTTGAGGCATCATTTGAGCATTTGAAGATTATAAAATAATTCATAACTTTATTAAAAAGGGGGGGTATATTAGGAGAATTTTGGCAGCAAATCCATATTCATTTTTTTAAATCCCAATGGGTCATTTATGATGTAAAATTCTCAAATCCAAAGGATATCTCCTTGGGTTCATATCTTGAATGAAATAGATCCCCATTTTTCTCTTAATTTATAGTGTTAATCTCTCTTAAAAACTCTCACCTTTGTTTTCATCTTTATAAACACTTGCAGTGTCAAGGTGTATTAATTTTGAAGTAAAGGCCTAGATTGTGTTACAATCTGGTGTTAAATTTTCTGTTCTATATAGAACATTCGTGTAAATAGAGAATTGTAGAGGAAAGTGTTTAGTTATTATTGTCTATTTTATTTATTCTTTTACATTCATTCCCCTAAAAATTACATTTATGAACATTTCATATTGAGATTCTTTCTTAAAAATGCCCATCTTAGTTTGGATTCATTTTTAAGTTTTCCCATATTTTAAGTTTAATTTCACTCTCTTCTTCATAGACTTACCAAGATTGCATTGTTCTCTATTTGGTTTGACATTTAATGTATTCTTATGATATTCCACCTTCCAATTACATCTTTGTGATCGGTTATTCAAGACTCCATGTCCAATGAATACTCCTTTGATTATATAATATTTATACATTATTTTCATTCCATATTCTTCCTTTTCTATCCTCATCCAATCCACCCTATCCTTTACATTTTAAAATATAGCATCTAGGGATTAATAATGTGATATGTTTCTTAGTAATAGTGAGAAAACAACAATTTTATATGTTTGAGAGAGCCCTCTTTGGTCCAAGAGCTAGCTTGTAGCATAAAGTTGGTTCGAAGATGTCTTCGCATCGTTTCTAAACAGCTGAAAAACATCTCATGTTACAACATTCTTTTTGGCATCATTGTTAGGGATGAAGGTTTGATATTTTCCCCGGGGTATTATAAAATATCAGATCTGGTTCTTAAAGGTGAACAAGGATCAAACAAAGGATGTGTGGCTATTCACCTGGAGACTTTATTGTAATTTCACTGGTGACTTAATGTATTTCAATGTCAAGTTCATTTGTTGCTAAGATTGTTGTGAGGTATGATCCTTTTAACTTTTCAAATATTCCTAGTTTTCCTAATGCTATGCCTAGTATAGAAGACTGGGGATATTTTCTTCCAAGGTTCATAGAAGATGATGATGATTTCCCTGCACAAAACTTAATATATGTTTCATGAGTGCATGAACCAGTTGGTTATTTATCATGAAGACGTGATCATGAAAATTTTCATGATCTCTATAGATGGAGGTACTCGACAATGGTACAGATATTTACCTATTGATAGTATTTATTCACTAAAAGACTTTTATACTATGTTTCATTATCACTGCAAAATATTTTATCCATCTGAACTTATGTTGGAAAACTGTTGTAATGAAGAATTCAATTCAGTAATAGAGCATAAAGAAATTGATTCTAACATTAGTGAACAAGAAATGGAATTCATTGTTGAGTATTCATATCTTATGATCCATTCTCTTATTCATGTTATTCAAAGTCAAAATTTCATTGAACAAAAAATTATTTTTG